>QFEQ01000425.1:11196-40224 GCA_003316335.1 Hemileccinum impolitum
TGAAAAATAGGGTGTATACGTGCTCAAACTATAACAGTATCAGAGGGGATGGAGCAGCTTGAGTACTTACACTTTTCGAGGTACAAGGATATCCCAAATGCCAAGGGACAAAGGAATAAGGCTCAAGTAGGAACACTTACTTGAGGCTAATGATCTGAGGTTGGACCAAGAGTCTTGCACTGAGGATTAGAGCAGTAATAGAATGAATCAAAAGTGAACTCATTAGAGATAAGATGATCCTAAAGATCAATCTTATATAGGGGTACATGATATTTATATCTATGTACTGATTCATATACAAGAACAAATGTTCTATCATATTCAGTACCATTCTAACCAATAAAAGAATGAAGAAAGAGAATGGTATGACTCTCTAGATCATCTGATCTAGGATGGTGTGATATTGCACCATATGTTATCTAATCATGGATCAGATGATCTCATCACATGACTAATCATGGACAGTGTACTAAAGTATTTACTGATGTAAATAGCATAGTCTTTCCAATCAGAAGGAGTTCCAGAAACTCTGGAAACTCCAGAAGTACAGGAAGTACATACTTATAGCAATTCTGGAACCTTTCAGAAGCTCTGGAACTAACATCAGAAAGTCCAGAAGACTCTGGAATGTTGGAATGACTTATTCCAACAATATGGACTCTCACTATGAGCACTATGATACTGTCCAGTACTGTCCAGTACTGGACAGCCAACCCTTATTTTGCTGATGAAGCAATCTCTGACTATCAATCCCAATGGTCATCACAACTGCTCAATGACACCTTTGCTCCATCTCTTTTTTGAGTGAGTTCCTCACAAGAGCCTTGTAGACCTGGCAGGTTGTCTCCAGTGCAGATGGAGTCAGACTAAGGTCGAAGATTAGTAGGACCCCGCAAAGCCTCACAAATCGAGAGTCCGGTGACATGTGACAAACACAGATTTTGTTCCTAAAAAGGTGATTTCACTGCTACTTGCACACTATACCCTCAGTTTCGTTGTCAATTCGAACATTAAAACAGCCATTCCTACTGCTGGAAATAATACCCCATACATCTTGAGTTCTTCAGAATACTTGTGTGCCAGACTCTGCCAGTGGTTGCTACGTGAGTAATTTATAGTCTGTGCCTTCGCCTTTTACCACAGTCCACAAGCTACTGCCCAGGTCATTCCCTTTTCAGTCCAGCATCAACTGCATGCGGATAGGTTACATTCTCTTCCCTATCTCACCCGGTGCTCCTACTCATGATTTCCGAGGCCCTTGACTCATGTTGCCCCTTGACCGTTATAGCGCCCACGAGTGGAACCTCCATCCCTTCGTGTCACTTCATTGCATCGTTGGCGACACATCCTCGGTATGGCTGAAGGGTATGTGATTGAACATTCTGCGACATTGAAAACGTACCAAGGTAACGATGGCAAACAGTCTTCTATCTCTATCAAGGTCTGATGCGAACCCGCTCTCCGGACATGATCAGTTACTTCCGCCGTCACCTGTCTCCTAATCTCCGTTAGCTTTATGCAGGATCTCCGACTTGCTCATCTGCAAAGCGCATCTTCTCGTTTTCGGATCTTTTCCGGCGCCACGTAAGTCAATATTTGAGGATCACTTCCTAGCTGACAGTGGCGATCTACGCAGAATCTGTTAACATCTAGGGTCGCTGCTTGCCTTAGTTACCCTTTATTACTCGAGTCATGCGTTCACCGATCGGCATGAACCTCGCTGGATGCACAAATTTCACTTGACGTCAGTACGTGTCACGCTACACCGAATACAGTAGCCTAAATGTCCAGCCATAATCCACGCTACTGAATCATGTCGCGTCTCGCTCGTCACGGGTATACACACACGGATGGCCGAAATGAACAAATTATACCATCTTCGGACTTGATGGATGTTGCCGCGACACCTGGTTCAGAGACACGATACACACCGCTTGAATGCATCTTACACTTATCCCTAAACCATACGAGAGGTCGAGATACGATACTTCCTTTCCATGCTGATGTTGTCGATCACGTCACAGCAGAGCTGGACTCCTGGAAGACTGGTTCAGTTTCACCCCTGTATCACATTGTGTACGACCTTCGAACGAACTGATCCGGATTCCCGAAGGTGCTTCTTCGTCTAAACTAACTCCCGCGAAGGGTTTCAAGTGGTAATCGCCGGACATCCAAAGACGCTCATGTTTGTCCTTCTCACGTGCTGCTACAAGCACCGTCGCTGCCACACGCAAGTACTCAGCGCAGGTAACGCGTGCCTAGCTTTATTCTGCCCATGTAATCGTCCTTTCTCCTCGGACGGATACCATCATTGACAACCCTCACAGAACGTCGTCATGACATTAGGAATTTCCCCTCGAACGTGTCGAAGTCGCGGTAACCTTCCGTGCCTTCGAGCCCTTACGGGACTACGGATCGCAACATCCGAGTCGTATCTCTGTCAGCCTCCCGATTCACCTCGTGCAGTCCGCGAAGTCCGGCTTGACCTGTGCCGCCATCGAGCATCGTAACTACAGTTCCTGGTATCCTGGACCCCTCTCGTTGACATCCAAGGTAGGCGAAGATGTGGACAGCCGAAAATGGAATGACTCACACCAGTGTAGTAACAGCACTGCAGTACACCATGTCTCGGCAGCACCGGTGTGATGGTCAGCGTTCGAATGTTCACACCCGGCCTACATACTGACGTCCTCATGCAAGAACTTGCCAATGGTAAAATGGAACAAATGTCAACACCCCGTCACAAGCGAAGGCCGTCTACTCCTTTGTCTCACACCTGTCACCGCATCAGAGGTGCAGTATTACCATTATTGGCGTGAAAAAGACCCTGTTTAAGGGTTCCTGTACAAGACCGCAGCACTTGCTCGGTGGCACTTGAGCACGTGACTTGTTCGCAACACGAGTCATATCTTACAGTGACCACGCCAGTTGGTCACACGTAACTCGATTCTTCAATTGTTCGCGCTCTGGGTTTTGAGGCCATAACGACAGCTTCATGAACACAATGGTTTTCGTTGTAAGCAGTATGGAGACGTGAGTGTGACAGTAACCATATGTCAAGTCAAGCATTGATTTTTGGCGACGTCGATTGGCACGGCTGCAACGGTGCGCCCGATGTGTCTTTTGTTTTGCTGTGCTACGTAACGCCGCCATATTAGATCCGTTCAGTAGTCCGAGTCCTTCGCGGAACCAAACGCTTACTGATGCCATCGAGACAGGACACTGATCTGATAAGGATTAATACAAGGTACGAGTACGATGATCGCGCGTTGACGACGACAAGGATCGATTCCGTCGGTGTTCACATTTTGCGTTGTGATGCCATCGACCCGAGTACGGTGCAACTTGAATGGCGCTCGATGCAATGACAGCAGGTATGTACGTTACGCGTGTTCGGATCAATCATTGATTACCACTCGTATGTGTAAGTACGCCCACGAAAGCGTTTCTCTCCTTCCTTTTCATTTTGGGACAAGCGCGTAATTAAAATATGGTCACCAGTGATGCGACTCGGAACGCGCGCGGGAGATGCCCTTAGTGAGTTTGGGCGCATCCGACGTGGCTGCGGCACGTTCCTTCACCAAGTCCCAAAAGACGGCTTCCATGAACAAACTGGGTGGAAGAATGATGCTATTGATAGTATCACCCCCGGTGACCATGCCAGTGTGGTCGCATGTACGACATTGTCACAAGTTTAAAATTGATTGCGATCCGTTTTCTTGTTTCCCTTGATGATGATGGACTCCTGGGGCTGTGTGCGTCCGATGCTATCGGTCGATCCGTGAATACCTCGGATGACAAAACCGATATGACATGTGGCCATGGGCGCCCTTGAGGATGCGAGATCGTCGCAACGAGCCATAGGTTCTAGGGAGGTTCGAGTTGGGTCGCATTGATAGAATCGATACTCGCAAGGATAACTTGCTCAGCCAAGAAATTCAGGGTCGAGATCATCATCACATCAAGCCACGGGTTCGATCAACCCTCTACTTTGTAGAATAATAGGACAGTAATACGATATCTCTATCATGATATGAGAACACAAATCTACACCGACCACTGAAAAGACATGTCCATGATTACACACAACACCATAAAAAGCAATAAAAAGAGTGACGTCTAACGCGAGGTATCAGTTCATGACCCACCACCTTACTGCCTGACACGCTCCGATCTCGGGATGTAATAGCACTGCGGAAAGCCAGTGTTGCAGCTGTCGCCGTCGGTGGTCCAGAAACACGGGTCGGTAGCGTGAAAAGGGTGATTTCGGGGGGAGCGCGGGGACAAAGTGTTGTTGGTGGGGCTATGTTACAGGTTCGTTCACGATGCGACAAGTGAGAGAAGAAATATCGGGATGATGACGTACGGGTAGGCTCTGCCGAAGTGCTTGATAGAGTTCGACAAAGGCACTGTATCGTTTATGCGCGTGTATCGTCGTGCTCTGCAAGTTTGTGTGGAAATAGGATGAGGATGGTAGGGCAGACGGTACCGACCTCTTTCGTTCGTATGACGCAATCGTAGACTGCACACACAGTTTCAGTTCCCTGGTACAGCACTAGCCACGGAACAAAGGGAGACGTACCAACGTATGCGCCACCTAGCTTATCGCCGACGCTGGTCCAGCCGCTTATCTGAACGTCCCTTGCAAACGCACGGCTCTCACCAGAGTTATCACCGAGCCATATGTCATGCGAGAAAACCGAAGGAGGGCCTTGGGAGCGATGGATCGAGGCGCGTGATGCACCGCCGTCTGGTTCCTATAGACCAGCGTGAGGCCCAGTCCCTGCCTGAAGAACGGCATACTACGCACATCACAGAGTTGGTCGTAAAACCGTGATTCCTCCTCGATGTCAATCTTGTCTGGGATGAGGACCAAAAGACCGGTCGAGTTCTGAAATGGATGTGCCGTCGAGGAGGAGGGGGAGGACAGAGCCATGGCACAACTTAAAGATGCCCCGTTGTCATAGAGAACCGGTCGATCGGCTCATCCGTGTCACGTGACTGTCATAATGAGTACATCTAATTCACAGTGGTATTACTCTCAGCAATTGCCTTGATCATTGCCCCACCAATCTTGTTCGCCTCCTCGAACCTCGATTCAAAAAAAGTAGCCGTCTGCGTAAACCTGTCCTTGTACAACTCAAAGTTGCCAAATGCGATACACTGACTCCATCCCCGAGCTGCAACGACAAACTCTAAATCATCCGATCTGTGCGTCACATCGTACAGTGCCGCATGGATCGCTGCGTCCAAGCGCGACACAGAACGAAAGAGATACTCGGCGACGCCAATCCACATCCGGAAGACGGGTGTCGCCGCGAGGGCGAGGTGGTCAAATGGTTGGATTGAGAGGCGAGCCCAACAATCGACCATCGCAAGCAATGCGAGGTGAGAGTTGGTGCGAGGTGTCGTGGTGCTCGTGGGGGAGAATCCATCGCGTCTGGGACTACCGCCGATAGTGAACTGATCCAGGACGTCCTCGGTGAGAAAGACATAAGTCGATCCGCCATCCTCGTTTTCGTTGACGCCAAAGACCTTTTCGCGAGCGGCGTAGATGCGTTGTCGGAGGGCGGCATGGTCACCGGCGAGCATGAATTTGAAGAGCTCGGTGGCGCTGGAGGCGTAGGTGTTGATTTGAATCTTGGCCGAGGGGTTTAGGATAGCGAGACCGGCGTAGACATGCCATTTGTTGGCATAGATGCGAAGCATGATGTTGACCTTGACTGTTTCAATGCCTCCGACGTACTGGCCTTGTTCCCAGGGGTATGCACGCTGGGCAGCCCAGGCCGTGCCCATGCTAGCGTGAGAGAGATGAGCACGTGTCGGTTGCGAAGGAAAGGAAGGAAGATACGTGAGGAAAGCCGCATGTGTGACTGCTTGGACATTAGCGGTGACCAGATCATGATCCTCATAAGTGAGGTAAACGTAGCGCGATTTGAAGCATTTGAAAATGTTCTCGACGACCCTGACACATTCATCTGGGGCACGATGCTTGATGATGACCTGGCAGACGAATAGGGATACATGTGAATCGTGAGAAGATTCGAAAAGGTGCGACCGGTAACCAAGCACGCACGAAGGGCTGGCCTACGGGGGAAACGGTAGGTCCGTGGAGGGAGTGAATCGAGACGATGTGAACGTCTTGGGGGAGATACCTTTCAAAGGCAGCCTTTTCCGGGGCCTTGACAGAGGTCTGCCCGGAGACGATGGCACCGACCTTTGTTGCTGAAATTCTGATGAGAGGGAGAGCGGATGGAGAGGAGAATGCTTACAGGGGCCATATTGTTGGACGACGCGATCGATATGTTCGGCTTCCACGGAGTACATGATGAAGTCGGATATCCGAGAGACGGCATGGCCATCTCTATGGACAGTGATTCCGGGGATGTCTAAGTAACGGACGTCGTGAGAAGGAAAACCAACTGAGGTGAGGTCAAAGAACCTTTGTATGTGCGTTTCAAGGATTCGTATTTTTCGGGGAGATCACAGACGCTGATTCTTGGGCCGACGGGTCATGTCGGAAGACGAGGCGATGGGAAGATTTCAGGGAACGTACTTTTTCCAGCCGGCGTCAGAAAGCAGTTTCGCGTACATGGCGCCCATGGCACCCATACCGATCAAGCCAATCGTTGGCTGGTCGTCGCTGAGTGAGATGGACATGGCTGGCTGGCTGCCCAG
This sequence comes from Hemileccinum impolitum, assembly GCA_003316335.1. NCBI lineage: Eukaryota > Fungi > Basidiomycota > Agaricomycetes > Boletales > Boletaceae > Hemileccinum > Hemileccinum impolitum. Next base: position 17,875 of record QFEQ01000425.1, read on the forward strand.
GGCTTGCAAGATATGTACTTGTAGCTACAAGATTCGATCCTGTGCGGTTGGGAACGCGGTAACCGACTTGGTTACATAAAAAGGGTCAGCAGGTTACTCATCCCTTCCCCCCTCCCCGCTTTTTCTCTGGACAGCTTTTCGTACCTCAAATCGGTGTATGCAGAGGTCCGTCGCACTTTGCCTGCCACCGTCGCACCCTCACTGATAATATCCTCCAGCATACGCTGATTTTCATCCCACACTCCTTATTAATAACCTTCGCTCGTTTTTTTTTTTCGCTGTGCTGTGTATTGGTTCCGCCCAAGTCTATCGTGTCTCCGTTTCTCCCATTTTGGCGCTTCTACCAGGCCTGCGCCGCATCTACAATCCGTTCATTACCCCCGTTGCGATTCATGTGCGTCACTCGCATTCTCTCCGCACCCGTTCATTGTACTCATCATTTCCAGGCCATCACGGGCGAACCGTTTCTAGGGTCTCTCTCTGCATTTTCAAACATCACGTTCGTTACCTCTTCGTGGCACTCTACATCACCTCATTCACATCATCTCCTCAGGTTACCATGCTCGCTGCACCGCAGGACGCCAGTCCACGAAAGCGCAGCATCTCGCACTCCACTGACGACCACTCCACCAAAGACAGATCCCGCAAATTGTTCCAACGTTATGCCCATGATCTCACCATGTCTTCACAGTCGTTGGCAATCAGCACCTCAGGCCCCCATCACGACGATCTCCCTACCCCATCAGCACCTACTCTCGCACTTCACACAAGTGCCCACTCCACACCAATGACCTCTCCTTCCACCGCCTACAGCAGTCTTTTTCCCGGCTCGCTTTCCTCTGCCACCTCCGAGTCCGCTCCCAGCGCAGAATATCGTTCCGAGTTCGGTCTACTAATGTCCGGATCTTCTGCCTATTCTCCCGCGCATGGATCAACATCGTCCCGTTCTTCCCAACCCGTCTCCCCGCGATCACAATCCATCACCGAATCAGATACGCAACCGTCACAACCGCGAATGCCTTGCAAAAGCCCTTCACTTGCCTCCTCACATCGGCAATCGACCCCACCCCACTCCCCCCTTCCTCAAACCCCCGGTATCGCCGCCGACGCGCCAGCCGAACACCACACCCGATCCCACTCAAAGCTCACCACCAGCATCAAAAACTTTCTCTCCAGACCTGCAATTCCATCTCCTTCCCGTTTCTCCTTCAATTCATCCACCACGCCTTCAGTCAGTGAAACGTCTTTCCGTTCGTTTCAGATCCCTGCAGCCGTCGGCAAATGGTCCATGACCCCTCGAAAGCCACATCCACCTAATCTGGAAATATCGGGTAGCAGCGTCGTCGTCGCCGCCATGCCCAGCTCTAGTCGTGATTCTACTCCACCGACAGATGTCCACCGTCGATATGCAAGTGAAGCAGCTGCCAAGATCTATCATGCCAGAACCGGAAATGGTCACCCAACTAGTCAGGAGAACCTAGATCTTCCGGTCCAGAACGTACCCCCTGTTTTGGCTCACACAAGAGAACCTAAAACACGCAACGTGCTGAGACGCCGTCCGAGTGGCTCTGCCAAGCTATTCAAAGCGCGGGAGCGTGGCACGAACAGTCCTGCACGTCCACATGGAATTGATGCAGATCCACCTCCCAAAGCTGGCACATCCCGCCTTATCGAGGCGCCTTTCCCACTGACTCCGGCCGGTGCCGTTGTTGAGGCCTATAAACAACAGGAACTTCATCGCGACGACATGCCAAGTCCTCCAATACTATCGATCGACGACCGGATGAACCCTAGAGCATCCCACGACGGTGGGTATGGTCGAGAACACCCGGAGAAATCGCCAACGCCATATTACACCGTCTTTGGCTCGTCCTCTCGCGTGAAAGCGGGTAGCCCAGATGACCGGTGGGACAAGCTCGAGACGGATCAACTCACCTGGAATACGTCCCGGCCCACGCCCTTGCACCAGCCATCTGCTTCCGACCCAAGTGGCTGCAGCCTCACACGCAGGGTTTCAAACAAGTGGCGACAGGTCAAGGCAGGCACCGTGACATCGGAGGAATCGCCTGCGCATGATCATAGGGAGCATTCGAAAGGGCGGCCTAGCTTACAGGAAATACGGGCAAGTGACAAGTCTGGCACGCGGTCGACCGGACGATCCATGGATGGTGCACCCAACATGGGGGACGGTGTATGGTCAAGTCCAATTCTAGGCCATGCACGGTCAGGGTCTGACAAAGATGGCAGAAAGATTTGGCGGTTGATGCGGCGGATCAGTACGGGAGGTTTACGGGACCGATTTCAGTCTGGCAACGTTGTTCCACCCGTACCCGCTATTCCAAAGGAACTTCTGCAGAAGGTGGACCAAGGCGAACGTAGCAACGAGCCGGTATCGATGCCACGTCATCAGCCATCTTCGTCTCTGCACGACAAGGAGCGTACCCCGCCGTTCAAAAATATTCTTACCACTCCACCAAGCGCTGTGATTGCCTCTTCTTCGTCCAACTCAACCGATATCACCTCTACGCAGTGCTGTCAGAAGACCCATTCAGCGCGTTCCTCCGTGTCCTCTTATGGTGAGGCTGTGGTGACATCCCGCTCACCAGAGATCGCACTCGATCAGCGCATCATCGCACTAGATGAACAGCTGCGTCTGGGCGAAGGCCATACCGGGAGTGGCAAGGCGTGCACATCATCGATGCCTGTGCCCCGATCCCCCCGTCGGTCGGTATCTGTTCCGGCCGGTTTGCGAACGGCGGAAGACACTGAGGGTGAGCATGTCCCGTTGCCATCGCCACACCGTCAGACGTGTTCTGGAGACTCGTCTTCATGCGCGCCCTCGAGTCCCTCTTCTACATCTGCACCTGCTTCTGGGAGCGGTGTTAGACAGTCACGGACAGTGGATGGGATTGTGTCGTTGTCGCCACCGCCGCGGTCCACAAGGCACTCAACACGTGGTGGGAGCACGGCGAGTTCGCCTTCGCATTCAGTGTTGGTAAAGCAGGTGGATGTTGGTGGTGGAACTGGGGTTGTGGCAGCACGACAGTTGGATCGAATGCCAAGTGGGCAAAGTGACATGACCGCGCGAGCCGCCTCCCCTGAACCTGGACGATCACGAGATCAAGATGCATCCTCACACACACGAACAGGCCTCACGTTCCGAGAACTTGGCGCGCCCCGTCGACCGCCGTTGACCGAGCGGGAGAAGTTGGATATTTGGAATGACTTGTTGGATCGGAGCGACAAGGCAGGTGGAACGCTGCATATTAACAGTGCGGCAGAACTCATGTCGGACAACTTACGGTTTTCAATGCATTCTGAAATCTGACATGGATCCTACTTGGCTGGGCGCTGGCGACTTGCTTTTTCTTCCCATTCCTTTTCATTGATTCCGCCCCACTCTACGCCCTGACGAGTCTTTCCTTGCTCATCGTCATCATCAAATCGATTCACCCCAATGATCTTTTTTTATTTTTTGTATATCTTAGCCATCTCACGCACGACCGGAGAGCGGTACTTATAGCGATACCATCCTCATGTTTCACCCTCCAATTGCCACCTTCTTATAAACGCATTCCTTTTCGTCAGTATAATATGCAAAACGAAACTTTCTAATGCTCTTTCCTTGCTTATTTTTCTTTTCTCTCTGATTATAATTTTGTATGTTTGTTGAGGGTTGCCACGGTCTGCACTGTTCTATACATTGTGAGATATTACTAGTGCTTCAGATATAACAACAGAAATAATTTATGATGATGATGATGATGATGAGTTCTTTTTTATTATTATTTTTGAGCGTGTGGTGTATGCGCTTGTTTATGTGTCGAGCCGAGCCGACAAGGCAGTGACCTCGTTCGTTGTCTCGAGTCTTGTCCTCCTACCCACTCTACATGGCGACCGACCTCTTGTCGAACCCGTTTGCGGCGACGGTTGCGGGCTTGTTCGTCGCTGGACTGGGCGCTGTCTATGCATATACCCAACTGGGCCCACCGTTAGGCACCGTGAAGGATAAGAATACCCATACCCATACCCGTGCGGATGCAGATGCGAGGAACGATAGCGAAAAACGCGCTGCGAGTACCTCTGGGACGACGACACGAAAAGGGAGAAAAAAGAAGAAGGGCAAGGGTGCGCGTGAGGGTGGGACTGGGGGCGAGAGCGAGAGCGCAGGTAAAGATCGAGGTAAAGGTACAAATCAAGATACGGGTGACGCGCCAGGCGGGGCGGCCGTCAGCGTACCGGGCGACTTCGACGCCGTGAGTGCGAGTGCCAAGATGGATATGGATGCGCATGGGCGATCTCAAGATACTTCTTCGGCCAGGGCGGTGGCCAAGCCCGGAAACAGCGGAAAGACCAAGAAGCAGCAAAAAAAGAAGAATCAGAGCAAGGCACAAGGTGGGGACGAGGACAGGGACAAGGGCAAGGACAAGGGCAAGGACAAGGATAAAGATAAGGATGGGGAGGAAGTCGAGGAGGTGGGGTCGGAGGGGTCGGAGACGGGCAAGGAGGGTGGTGCTGCGGCGCGCGGCCTACCGCACTCTGGCGAGAGTACTGACGGTGACGCATCGTCGTCTCTCTCCCCGTCCGTGGCTACGTCGACGTCAGCATTTTCCCGTGCGGTAGGGAAAGGGAACCTACGTGCGAGCACGCGGGTCGCACCGCCATCCCAGCCTCATGTTCAGGCGCGCGTGCATGCGCCGTCCCAGCCCCGTACGATCCGTCCCTCCCTGTCGTTCGATACCGACAGTTCGTGGACGCATGTCGATCATCACCGCCTCAAAATGACCAAGTCTGTCGACGGACAGACCAGGAGGCTCGTGGACGCAGTGGACATGACTAGCAGTGACCTGGCTTCTACAGCGAGTAATTCGCCCGTGGCGGAGCGTACTGACAGCGTCTCTGACGACATACGCAGTACACGTGCACACCTCGCGCAGCGTACTCTCGCCGATAAGCTGGCTCCGAAATCGGAGGAAACAGGGGTCGAAGAGTATGTTTTATTTATGATTTTTTCGATTATTATTTTTTCCTCAGTTGCCTGCTCCGCTTTTCGGCTGGTTTTAATTTCGATTCGTTTGGCGGTGTGGGTGTGCTGATCTTGAATTATTTATCCCCCTTTGTCCGTTAGCATGTTGGAACAACCCGATTTCCCCACCCTCGCACGTGTCATGCGGGTCCAGCCTCGGGCAGACGAGGCGCCAGTGCCAGGCTTCTCATGGGAGGACTATGGAGACATTGAAGATAGCTTGCTCGTCCACGACGCCGACCAAGAAGATGAAGGCGAATGGGGCATCGTCAAGAGTCGCAATCGTACCCGTAAATCTATTCTTTATCTCCTCTTCCATTTCACCTTCTCACAGAACCATGATAAATAAACAGGAACCCCACAGACGACGATGACGGTTGCCACGTCACAGGCCGCAGTCGCGCCAGAGACCATGACCAAGAAGCAGCGTCAAAATGCACACAAGAGGGAGCTTGCCAAGTCTGTCAAGGCCGAGGTCGAGGCGGCACGATTGGAAGGGCTTGCAAAGCACAAGCGCGAGTTGGAACGACTCCGGATTATCGAGCAATCTCAACAGGGTGGGGGGAAGCGACCGAGCGGTGGTATGCATGCCACGGTGGACGATCAGGGCAAGTTGGTTTGGGAGTGATTTCTAACCTTGGAAATCGAGGGAGACGACGTCGGGACACTGGTAAATTTATCTACTAGAACTACACAGCAAGGGACATAACTGGTGGATAATCGTCGCTACAAACAGGATCATCTCTTAACGAGCCGAGTGCTAGTTGGCGTAAATGCATCACAAAAAGAGCTAGTGCTCATGAACGGAGAGGAGCGATGATTGAGTGGGTATGAAGAACAAGGTAGGAAATTTTCATGTCCGTGCAAAAATGAATTAGCGACAGAAATATTCTGTAGGGGGATATCATGCTTTGTAAACGCGTGGAGTGTGTTTGGAGTGTGGGACCCGGACTACTCGGAAATCACTCGGAAATCTGATACATGGAATGACTTCCATGCAACGTCAATCCGCGGTCGGACAGGTTATTTCATCATAGCCGTCAGCGCTCTGTAGAAAGGCCGTGCCTTCCATCCCTGCTGCCTCTCGTATCTCGGCCAGAACCGAGGACCGGGAGAGCTACATCCGAATCACCGTATCGCCCTCGCGACGATGGTCCGGGTAAATGGAGAGCCATGGGAGGACCGGATGGTCCTTCCATGGAAACATCCGAGATGCTCGCGGTTGACGACTGTGGGTGTTCGGTCGCCGCTGGCGGCGCGTGTCGCAGGGCAACATTGCCGGGCCGTTCCATTCGCCTCGTCGAAGAAGAGGAAGCAGTGGTAGGCGCAGACGCCCGCCCGGCAAGCTGGGCGTCTGCGCGTGGCAGTTTTTTGACTGCGCGTCGGTGTTGAAGGGGGACGTGATGGAGGCGAGGGAGAGGGGCGATTGTCTCACTGTGGTGGGAGACTTTGTTTCAGACCCTGATGTCCGTCGGACGTGAGTTGGCCCACCGCCGCTGCCACCGCCTCCTGGGGGAAGAGGAGGTTGAGGGGTGGTGGCCGGGAGTGCTGCTGCTGTAACTATGTGAGGGGAGTTTGACGGGTATTGCGAGGGTTTTGGTACGTGATCACCTTGGTATGAAGACGATGGGGCAACAGCGGGTGAGTAGACTACTGGCCCCGAAGCTGCATGTCCAGTGTGGTACGAGATGCTCTCCGACGGTGGGGCGCCTGGCATACCGGGAGACATCGAGTATAAAGGCACATTGACGGGGCCAGATGGTGCGGGGAAAATGCGCGAGACAACTGACTCCAGGTGATCTAACCTAGCTTTGAGTTCATCATATTCTGCTCTACTTCTAGATTTCAGGTCATCGTACTCTGCGCGAGTAACGTATTTGTCCCTGTGGGATGGATATGAGTGCCACAGGCGAACTAGACGTCAAACTGGGCGTACACGGGCTCCAGAGTGCGCCACTGGCATTTTGACTGTTCACCGCGTCGTGTACAAGGGCCACACGGTTGTGCCCTGAATAATTATCTCAGTATTCTCGAGACCCAATGAGATTAGAAACGCCGAACCTATCACATTTAATTTTGCGTCTTTTACACTCTGAGAACCGCGTGGTCAGGTTCAAGTGCATCCAAACAAAGAGACGTAGATTAATAACATTCGGGGCGAGAAGTGTGAGCACAAGGCGTGGCGCAGAAAGGACGTACCATTACAACTCAGGGCCTGACGCCTTCGTTTCTTCTTGGCAGGTCCAGGCTGCTCTGTATCGCCCTCGGGCTCTGAATCAAGACCTTCGCTTCGAGGATGCATGGTAGGAGGAAGATCTGTCGATCCTGAAGGACCGGCGTAAACCCCAGGAGGTGCGTAACCATACGATGGTGAATTTTGAACGGGAAGATGCGACTGTGTGGTGCCAGAGGGTGGTAGATAGGGGTGAAGTTGTCTTATGGATGGGAGAGAGGGCTGATACGTGGTCGCAGATGGTGCGATGGGACGCGCCTGGTGGTCAGGCGCGGAGGGAGGCATCATGGGAGGCGGATTTCGGGGATACTTGCGCCCAGGGATGGGCAGGTGTCTGTCCGGGTCCATGGGGTGCAAAATTAGCAAGGCGAGAGGGACAGCGCACGGATAAAAGCGGCAGAGTGGAGGGCACGAACCCAAGAGGCCTGTCAGTGATTAAAAGCGTTCCGAGATGATGTGGTTACAGCCCCGATATATATAAGCGAGCCGAAAGTGGGTCGAGTTCAATGTTAATAAAGACCGGAAAGCAGAAAGACCGCGCTCGGGTCTTGCAGGAGAGAGAAAAGCCGGTCAAATGACAATTTTGATCTGAGCTCACATTCAGGTTCGAATAATAAACTTTACCTTGGCAGCTTCCGGCGAACGGCAAGTTCCAGGAGATTGACCTGCGGAGTCAGTGCTTCGGGATATATATATGTATTTTGGCGGTGAGAGACGCAGTGCTGGATGTTCAATTAGTAAAGGCACGACGAATTTCAGTTCCGTAAGAGGTGTGGATTTGGCTTTTGCATGGATTGATCTTCGGTAAGATGGCTCCGTCTATCTCCGGAAAGGACACTGACATCTGTTACAGTTTCCTGTTAGCGCACGGTTGGCCAGCACTGGTTGCTTTTAGAACGGCTCTTGCATGTGCAATGCGGTAATACGACTATAGTCTGCCCAGCTTTCCCTCCTGCTTGCTGTGCGCCCCGTCGTGTGCGGTGCACTTCCTCGACACTGGAACAACGAATTATTTTTTTCTTTCCTCACGTCCTCAACAATTTTTTTTTTCCTACTCACCACATCCTTCGAATGATCGATCTTTTCATATCCGCACACCCGCGATGACCGGATGGGCGGTACGCCGTTACATCCCGGATCATGACATGGATCCATGCAAACGGATGAGCCTTACTTCATTTGACCCACCACCCAATCCAAATGATAGATACATGTAATGCCATCTTCGCTTCCATGCCTTGCGGCCCACTTCCGTTTCGTCCATTTGCCCTACCCTTTGGGCGCATGACACGTAGCCAGCATCATATCAGTAGGTGCGTTTGACATGCGGTGAAAAGTTCTTTGGCCGTTTCCAAATACAACTTTGCGCCATGGCGCCAGTTGCCGTCTATTCAGTTGTTTTATAAGTCAGTATGGTAACCACAGGCACATCTCAGAGGCGCTGCGATAATGTCCGACCCATGTTGTCCACGCCCTGCCCTGATTCCTACTTCATCGATATCGCTACTTTTAGTGTCCACGCTTTCTCGCTAGTTAGGAATTACTGCGTATGTCAACCACGCCCTCGACCGGCAATATACTCAACTTCGCCCAGGTACGCACCCTTGTTCGCAGGTTACGTGCGTTTTCCTGCGCTCGTGTCGGTCGAAAAGAGGAAAAATAATAGTACAACACGCACAGCTGACACACCATCCGAAACAGCGTCGTGTTTTCAGCATGTTTAGCGTCCGATGACGAGCCTACTGGTCTCGGATTATTATTACCCTCTGCTGCTAGCCGCTTCTCCGCAAAAGCCTATCAGGGTTGGACGAACAGGTTACAAACCGCTAACTCCTGTTGTCTCTTGATACCGTAATCTCCGTCTTTGAAGCGCAACAACAAAGATCCCAGGTAAAAGATCACATCATGTCACTATTTGCACACCACTAATAAGAGTGCGTCGCTCTCCATACATCAATTGTCTCTGGAGAAGAGCGGCCTTATCATCCCAAATCATGTCGACAAGTTGGCAAGGTTTCCTGGACGCACTTCTTTGACGACGTGTCATCCGCAGTTCGCGAAGCTTCAATAACGTGGTCGTGTTCGCTCAAAACCTTCCTTGGTTGCCCCCGTTCATTGGCGGCCCTTGACTTCCCAAGTTCCTCTATCGCCGCCATGGAGATACAATGTATGTAGTATGCATTTGCGGTGGGCAAACTATGTTTCCTTGCACGTTCCCACTGCCCCTGAGCGGTATTACGCCGTGGAAACGCTTGTTCCCGGTATCTTTGTCCTCTTATCCATAGAAACTCTATTGTTTTTTACGAGCTGTGGTGCATAGCGGACATGCACTTGAGGCGTGCATCATTCAACGTATGCTGTGCGCCTAAATGTATTCTTATCTCCTTTCCGCAGTATGTTTCCGATCGCACCGACGACACGATGAATCTCCCGGAACGACATTTCACTAGAACAACTTCTTGCCCTACAGCTCGTCCGACCCGACCGGCTGGCGCGCATGATGCGGTTGATCACGATCAACGATGTAATCGATACGTGAAGTTCAAAGAGGAAAGGTGAAACCGGACGTAACGTCCGAACCGTGGCGCCCTCGCTAATTGGACAAGCGACCGCTGTGTTTTCCAGTACCTCGGCTAACTTCTGCTTGTCAGTGGGCCCGTAGTACGGACCGGTGGTCGTGTATGAAAAGTTCAAGACCGTCTCGCGTATCACGTCATTCAGGTATAACCACCGCGCGAAATCCACACAGCAAGTCCTATAACTTGATTCAGAGAGCTCGCCGGTCAGCTGCCAGTGAACGTGTCGCGTGAGGTGTCATCGTTCATATAGGTGCGTCGTTTAAGCGCATAAACTCCGATGAAGGTGGAGTTTCCGCAGATAAGTTCGGATGTTCTTGACTAGGGGAACACCTCGTTGTGTATATCCTTCAGGCTGCGGAAAGAATCACCGTGACATGAATAGGAGAGCGCTTGTTTTCGCTCGGACTTGCGATCGTTCAAGTTTGTCGAGAAAAAGAATCGACACACTCAAAATTAATTTTTGTATGCCGGCTGTAGCAGCGCCGGCTATCTGTTTATGAACCGTCTATGTAATGTTAGCTCTCGTCCAATGAGCAATCGACGACGCCGAACCAGTGGAACGAGCCACATCATCCCGAGGCGACCACCACCCGGTAAGTGCTACCCGGCTCATGGAACTCAAAAACATCTTCGTAATAAGTCACCCGGACGATGCCATGCCCCTCGCCCATATCCGCCACCATCTGCTTCCTGAAGTGTCCTTATCTGATCCACGAGGATCTTAGCACCACCGCTCGTTGACGAACCGTTCCTCGAGAAATTTGCAAATCAAACCTCGCTGCAAGGCCACGAAGCTGGGAGAGATATTCCGATCTGTGCCCGCAGCATTGTTTCCAAATTTACCCAGGAAGGGCATAAACTCGTTTGGGATATTGCTCTTCGGCCGTGTAGACCCCATCCACGAATACAAGCATTGCCGAATCGGATCTAAGCCAACCCGTGTGTGATCCATGACGACAACAAAATTAAGCCTGCGGCCGGAACTGGGGAGGGGAATTGTCTATTCCGCTCCGGCATTCGTTGAGATAGCGGGATATAGTGCCAGCAGACCAATGCCAGTTCAAGGTTTGCTCCACCGACGGAAACCCCTTACTTGGACTGATTTCAGGGCCGTTCACGGGGCACGTGTCTCTTGCCACTGGCCACTGGCCCATCAGAAAAGACTGCGGGAAAAGGGTTGTATGTGGGGTACAACGCACAGCACTGGAGAGGTGATACAGGATCTGATGCGAGCAGGTCGGGATGAAGGTCCCAGAAGGATCTGCCGGACGAGTAAGCCGGGCGACGTAACCCCCCACCAATATATTTCCAAGCGATAGTCGATGTTTTGAAATGGACTGCACCGACAGGTTCGGGGGTATCCAAGCCTAACCTTTTCTGTCAACTCAATAGCCAGGAATACGGACATGGACGACGCCCCTGGATGGCCGCCCATTCGAGAATCTCGCTGTGAAGCAACTCTGAAACAGGTCCCACCCAGAATACAAAGCCAACGCCGGGTCTACTCTGGGGGATCATCTCTGTCGCTCTCTCAGAATTTGGCTCTTCAATGTCCACTTTGAGGCTTACCTACCGTTGTCATGCGTGCTGTGGCGGATGATAAATCGAACCTTCTGAGAGCCTACGAATGACTGGGACGTCATGACCTGGCAAGGGAGACTAGTAACCAAAGAGGGAGCTCGGCTAGGGTCATCATAACCATTTGATGGCTTGGATAAATGGCGCAAGAGGGTTCATTGCGTAGTGCGTAGGCCGTGTTTATTTTTCACGATCATCGGCGTACACGCCGACGGGCCGAGGTGAAACCGTGACAACTAATGAAACGAACTTCTTCGCCCCCACACTACCGTCTATGAAGACCAGTGAAGACTGAGAAGGGCTTCCCTCGGACGCAGTCCACGTCAATGCTTATCGATGAGTCCGAGTCCTGAGGAACCCACATCAGCTTATGGGTCTTGATAGCGCAGCGACAAATATATGTATATCGTACCTGGGCTCGGAGGAAAACGTCACCGTTAATTTCTTGAACCGTGCCTGCTTAAAATTTCAGATCGTTGTATATGGCAACACCTGCAACGTGTGGCGTACTCTCTGTCAGGGAACGTCAAGACTCAGGCCGCCTGAAAATCCCACAATTGCCTTGTCAATACGCCCGACAGGTGAAAAATAGCAATGGCATGGCGATACCGGTGAGTGGTGGGCCGATATATTGACCTTGAGAAAAATGACGTGAGATGAGAAAGAAAAAAGAAGAAAAGAAGAGCTGTATCCTTGCTTTCGTCAACCTCAGTCGACATGCGATGATATGAATATGGACGATTTGCGCAACAATGACAACAGTGGGGGAAAGAAGACGCTGACCGGAGAGAAAGAAGACAGAACATCTTTCCTTGAACCGTCACAGCGGTAATAAGAGAACAACCAATTCAAACCACAGAGAGTGCATCACACATGTATGATGCGTAACCAAGATGCGCTGCGAGCGAACCAATGCCATTTCCTTTGTGAAAGTGCGTGCATCGGATTCGACGAACTCGGGCGTGTTCAGGTTGGGATGCGGATCCTCTTGAGAAGCTAATAATTTCGCATCCCTCAATGAAAGGAAGACGACTGACTTCGTGGACTCGGCAAGTATTAGGGCCCCACCTTCACGAGCGTATGACATCATATATTAGAGATGAAATGAGACAGGTTAAAGCGTGCAAACGGCTGCGAATTTCCGGCGTGGATCCCTTTTAAAGTGAGGATGCGGATGTGGTGCCCTAAATGTTCATGCTAAACGCCGTCGTTGAGAACCTTGGAAACCGAATTTGAGTGGATTATGAAGCAGTTGAACTGAATCCGTTCCATTTCAATGATGAGGCGAAATGGAAAGCGCTCGGATAATGAACAAATACCGGAATCCAGTCTGAAGGGGAGCTTGGAACTTCGACGAAAGAAGGATACCCATGATTCGACTCGCAAAGCTATTGCTCATCGGGCGGCGCGGCGCTATGCACAGATGCATTACCCTGAGTGCATGACTCAATGAGTACGGCAGTACCAGAACACGCAGTGGCGTCATATGGGCCCTGGACTCTTACACATCTTGACGAGAAATGTCATGATGGAGGAAACAACTCACCAAATTCACCCGTTGTTCGGGGGCACATCGATGGCACATATTGTCATGTGGGTTCCGTGGGGCGAAGTATGCGGGACCCTGCACATCACTAGAACATGGACGAATAAGCAAGCTACGCCTGCGCTTGTTTAGCCATTAACCGGCTGGTTAAAACCGATTCCAAATGTGCAGGATGTTTCCGAGATCAACACAATCTTCCGAGTCCCTGGTGGTAGTACGTCAACGAACAGCCCTTCTCTGAGGAGTGGTCATCACTTTTCAGTAATACTATTGTCACCGTGCCTAATGTTCTATCACAGACTCACTTGTACAAGTTCACCGCAACACGATTTCGAAGAACGGAAAACAGTTCAAAAAGCATTGGAACATATCAAATTTGTAGCAAGAGCTGATTAGCCGCTCAAACCATTGGAGGGTAAGGATAAACGGCATGCCCAGTTCCTGCGTTATCTCTCTTTCTCGATGTTTGGCCGTGGCCGATTGGTTGGCCGTCGAGGTTTCACGTAGTACCATCGCCGGTTCCAGATCGAGGTTGACTGTGAAGAATTGTTGTCTTGTTCGTTTCGCATTTTTATACTTTGCTTGCGAGACTGGTCCGTGCGCGTGAACTTGGGTCCTTTTTTACGGCGGATGCATGGACGTTTTTTTTTTCACGAAAGTTGCACCTAGCAGGTTGATATTTGAGATTCTCCATGGTCGCTTTTCGACAGTCCTACAGGAGATTCTTGAACCTAAAATGCTAGGGAGAAGGACATCTTTCACCCAAGATCGCCCCAGTAGCTCAAGAGGTTGTGGCGGCCCGTTTGAAAGAGATATTCATTTTGGATTGTAGGACATGACGCCGGAGTGCTTGTACTGTCTACGTTCAAGTTTATCGAATCTTGTGTTTCTTATGCATCCGGCGAGTGGCAAAGCCTCAGCATAAAGATACGATTAAATATTTCAGGTTGGTACAGCGCAGACGAATACGTTTAAATAGCTAATTTAGGGCTCGTTGACCCAGACAGCGGCCATTCCCATGCCAGAACCTATACACATGCTTGTCACGAATATTCTCTCGTTCCTCTGCTTGGCGATGTTCAAGCCAGTAGCAATTTGACGTGCTCCAGCTGCAATTATGGTAGAATGAATAAGACAACTTCGGTTGTGACGCAGATGACGAAAGGGACGTACTGCAACCAAGGGGATGCCCAAAGGCGATGGCGCCACCGTTCACGTTCACTTTTCCGTGTGGAATTCCAAGCTTGTCGACGCAATACACAACTTGCGATGCAAAGGCTTCATTGATCTCGTAAAAGTCCACGTCATCTTTGGAGAGGCCGATCTTTTCCAAGACTTTGGGAATGGCGTAGAGAGGTCCCACACCCATGATCCGAGGTGGAACGCCGGCCACCGTGGCGGCAACGTACTTGCCAACGATAGGGAGGCCAAGCCGTTTGGCAACAGAACGGCGAGCGAGAACGACCGCAGCAGCGCCATCAGAAATCTGAGAGGCATTCCCTAAAAGACATTCGCTCAAGTCGCGACTACAAGAAAACATTCAACGTCGACCTACCAGCGTGGGTCGTACCGTCCTTCTTGAAGGCAGGTTTGATCTTGGAAAGACTCTCGGCTGTAACACCACTGCGAATACCGTCGTCTGCATCCACGACAACCTCGACGGCCTTTTCGGTTTTCGGATCGATTACTTGTACTTTGAGCGGCACGATCTCATCCTTGAACTTTCCGGCCTTCTGGGCTGCTGCAGCCTTTTGGAAAGACTCTGCGGCGAATTTGTCTTGTTTCTCTCGAGAGATGCCAAAATCGGTGGCGACATTCTCGGAAGTGAAACCCATCGGGATGAGACAATCTTTTGATTCCTGATTGGAGAGAACGGCAGCCGACCAGCCATCAGGATACGTTCCAGCGCCCCATCCAAATGTCATAGACTCGACACCAGCACCTGAAAGTAAGTCAATGACGGAGACTGAACGTGCTTGGACTCGGATGGGCTTACCGATTCCAATATCAATCTGGCCCACTAGAATTTCGTTGGCGATCTGATTCACAGCGCTGAGACCAGAGGAGCATTGTCGGTTGACGGTGTTGACTGAAGTGGTATGAGGAATGCCAGCGTGTAGGGCTGCCATTCGGGCTGCGTTGGCGCCACCGCCAGGCGGTAGGACATTACCCACAGCAATGTCCTCGATA
Source organism: Hemileccinum impolitum (assembly GCA_003316335.1). NCBI lineage: Eukaryota > Fungi > Basidiomycota > Agaricomycetes > Boletales > Boletaceae > Hemileccinum > Hemileccinum impolitum. Next base: position 33,027 of record QFEQ01000425.1, read on the forward strand.
AGGGTTGGATTTACACGTGCTCTGGTGTATGCTGCGTGTAATACGCCGGACAAGAGTTCTTCTGGCCGCGTGTCCTTAAAGCCGCCTTTTCTGCTCTACAGAATGAAAATGAAGTGTTAGGATGGCTCAATGGTTGCTGTAGCGAACAACGAACGGTACCTTTGTAATTGCAGTCCGAACCGCCGCGATGATTACCACATCGTTATCATGTTTTACGAGAATCTCTTCCTTTGCACTGGACATGATTTGCGACTCGAGGTTGCTGTAGGGGATGGGATGGAAGCAGTGAAACTGGCAGGCTTGAACCAACTGCACAGCCGGCAAACCGGGTTTATACGCCAAGTGTGAAACTTTCATGTGTTTTACGGACTCTGCCGGTACGTCAGACATATGTTTTAGTGCTCATCATATACCACTTGGCAGTGACCAGCTAGCATCCGTCGAGCAGCTGAAATGAACAGCTCTAAGCGAGCACTCTGGCTGATGAGCCTTGTAAGGGATCCGAAAGCGAGACTCACAGCATATAATTCTTTATTCAGGGGGCGGGATCATCGTCTTGCCTGACTGATGTACCAACCACAACTCCAGCGACTTGGATAGACCATTCTGGACCTGTCAGCGTGAGCTTCTTGACATCACTTGCCGGCCCCTAACCGAGACTTCCCCTCAGATAGCACCGACTATCTTCATCAGGTGCGGTAAGGGTGGCTTTGCATGCGCTATCGAATGCGACCGAAAAAGCAGCAGACCCAGGTCCTTCAAGAATATATCTCCGAGGATAATGACCTCGATGAGTAATCCTTCCTTTGTGGAACTAAACGTGTTTTTCACTTGTTACATATATGAAGGTGATGTATGCCCCTCCTCAAGGATGGCGGCCATGCTGTGGAGCTAAACTGTATTGTGAAACATGGGGCCGCATCACAATAGGCATTCATTAATGTGATGCTGATAACGACTGGCTTAAAGCGCTCTATCGGCCCTTCTAGAATCTGGCCTATTTGTCGCCCTGCTGATGCGCTCATTTCGAGGAGGTCGTCGTCCGTGAACGCCACCTCCCTTACCACTGTGGGGTGCTTACGGCTACGACGGACATCGAGCGGAGATTCTCAAACTCATATGCGACTACGCGTATCAACGCATTGAAGTTCAATTCAATCACGGTATCAGTTTGTGCCTTCGAAGATGAAGAGTGTGTGTTATCATCAGGAGCGACAGTTTGGAGTTGATTCAACAGTCGTCACTGACGGCGTTAGGAGTCAGGCAACAATTTGGTATTTAGGTGCGCCTTTTTTTTATCGCCGTTCCGCGTTTCTGATGTGTTATCATCATCACGTTTGTCTGATAGTGACATTAATGCCATCCACGTTGTTCCGGTTACGCACATGGTTTAATCCCGAGGGAAAAGGGGCGTTAAGGACCCAGGCCGCCCATGTAAACACGGCGACTCTTTTCACGGATGGATACGTGAGGATAAAATGATCCTTGTGACCAAAGTACGCGGAAATAGCACTTCCAGGGCGGAGACGTGCACTTTTGGTGTCTTGCGAGGGGCAAGGGAATATTTTTGGCGATCATTCAGGAGTGGAAAAAAGCTAATACACTGGACGCCCGAGAATTGCAAGGTATGGCTTTGAAATTTCCGTTCATGATCTATGCCAGGTAAAATGGAAGGCTTTTTCAAAGTCGTTCACAGAAGGGCACTTGATGTGCAGCCATTTTATCCAAGGCACCCTCATTCATTGACTAGCGACTTAATTCATGATCATCTTCCAAATGGATCAACAGGACAGCACGGATTATGCTGAGGTGATGACCGGCGGCCGCCCACGCATTCTTGTATGAATCCGTTTCGGGACATCACTTTGGCCGGGTTACCAGGAAAGCCCCGGAGGTCAACAACTTGCGGAGGGCGTAACGATGCAAGTATTCATTTTGGGTGGGCATGGGAATAGATAAGGGAGGTCCACTGGCTCGGTCATCCTTCCATTCTGGCTGACTGTGCTCGTGATGCTTTGTCAATTGTCAGCACGTCAGACGTACGTGGTTTGTGGGGTGCAGTACCTAACGTCAGTTAGCCTTGAGCCGAGATGCCAGACGTGCTACGTCCTGACTCCTTCACGCCGGCCGCGCCAACTTGAACTGCCAGAATCGCCTTGGTCTAGATGTTTCATTCCAGTGTTCGACACACGAACTCAGGCTGAACCCCTGCATGACCCGTCAACATCATCTGGAACCCTTACGGTCCGGGCCCAATTGTAAGGAGGTGGCCATACCTCGAACGCTGCAGGTAAGTCAATCATTCGGCTATTATCCGTGGGAGGCAGTTGATCAGTTTTAGGTGTACCTCCCGCATGTAAAGTCTACCAAGGGGTTGACCCCCGCAGGACTATAAACATGGATTCAAAAGAAAAAAGAATTTTTTTTAGATACACCCAGGGAGTTTATCTTTCGTCGGCCCGCACGGCCCGCACCAAGTCTCTCAAACCCCATGTTGACAAGTCGCCACAGACCAATCAACCAAACCATTGGCCCTCGTCTCAGTACCACCACCCGATCCACACAGGTCAGGCTATATGATGGACTACAGCATTACTCGTCCGCGAACGTTTCGAGGCATCACGGGAACGATACACATCGATTTCAAGCACGTAGCCATTCCCAGTCACTGCACTATCAACATCGCCATCGTTCGCGGCGATCAAGGCCCAGACTAATTATGCACTCATGGAATGTATTCGGAAAGACCACGAGACGGTGTTTGGTCAAGAGTGCCAGTGACGACGTCAAAGTTGAAGATCCTGCCGGTGGGTGCGTTTTCATGGCTCTCTCATTCGCCACCGAGAGCTTAGAAGGCGGTCGTCCTCACGTCGTGACTTACATATCAAAAGATGTCAGTTTAGGCGTTGATGCCAGGGCACGCGTTACGTCGTGTAAATCTGAGTCGGTTGGATCCGTTTAGGTCTATGTGCGCAGGACCGAATGGCGCGTGCTGTGTCCTTGGAGTTGGGCGATACCAAGAATGACGCGATGACGCGAGATGCGTGTCATCTTATTTTCCTGTTTCGCATCGAACCCCGACGTACCTTCCAGTTTACTTGGTCCAAGTCAGGGGATAACCAGCCCATTCACTTCTAATCCCCCCCCACATCCGTACGACTACAACACGGGGGTTTGGAAAACAGTCATCCCGGGTTCAAATCAATTTTGGAATAAAGGTTGCGTCCTTTTGGAAAGGGTGTCACAAATATGCTGCTACCTGGTCTTGCATCTCCTCGAGTGGGGGTAGACAAGGATCCTGTAACGGGGCAGCTGTGTAGATGGAGACGCATTCCACGCAGAACTTGGTACGCACCGAGCCAAAGCGACAGGCATATCCGAGTCGAGCTTACCTCTCCCAGACAAAGACGTTCGCTTCTGCCAGCGCCATCAGCTGAGGCTCCTGGCCAACACAAGATGATGGTCGTTCGACGCAGAAAAAAAAGATCTGCCACTGGATTCATGAGTCAGCGTTTCAGCTCCCAGGAACAAATACAAGAACGTCTGCGGATTAGATCCGCGCTATGCTGTCATCCTTTGCCAAGGGCGAATTTGGTGGTGCATGGGCGACGGTGAGTTTACTCGGCGATGCTGGCGGCGGACGTCTCACCTACCACACTCATCCATTCTACTTCTCTCCCCTCGTCGTAATCCGCGAGCAGGGCACCGAGTTTTCCCCACTTGCTGTACCTCCCAAGGACCAAATTTTCTGCGCACTCCGACATTCCGCCGTGCTCACATTTCTCTCGGACGAATTTAAACACCTCACCCCGTCCGATGAGGGTGGTCTGGTCGAAGAGAACAATGAACCATCCGCGTGGGTACCGGTGACGTTGTGTGTCTGCTTCGAGATGAACCACACTGGGAACCGCGCACTCGGTTCCTCCCCATCGTACGGAAATGAAACCCATGGACTCCCCTCATCAAGGCCCCATCAAAAGCGTAAAAATGTAGCTACGACCCCACACGAGCACTTTTGGCCAGCCTGCTTGGGAAAAAAAGAAAAAAAGAAAAACAAGTGCGCGCAGGAGGTGTGGGCGATGACAGACGGTTGTGTCGCTGCGCATGATCATTGTCAGTGCTGGCTATGCCCATCTCGGGCCTGCCATCGAGGACCCGCACATTGCCACTCGGTCGCGGCTATCCACTTCCGGAAGCACACATTTCTTCTTCGATGTAGTGTCATTCATTTTCAGAAAAGCGCACGATGACGCCGTACTGGGAGGAACAGAGACAACTCAAGTGGCTCGTGTATCATCTGTGACATGCGTCGCTCGCTTCCCTTTTTTTTAATACTATTCCATGGTGTGTTGGCGTTTTGAGTGCTTACACACAAATAGATCACCATCTGGGTATCCTCGTTTCCTGGGGTCTTCACGACGAGTACGTGTCTTGTCTCATATCGATGTGCTTGGTGGTCATTCTGACCCCCTCTTTCACCATACGGTGGTGACTTGGAATAGTCGACCACATGGGTCATGTACTGCAAGGCCGAGGAGCAGACGCCTGCCGTGGTCCTTTAATTCAGGCGAAAAAGGTTACTACAGGCCCAACCATGCGCGTCAATATAGTTTCCTTTTTCCTAAAAAAAAAAAGGGAAAGAAATGACGACGGTGTCCGTCCGACTGCGCGATGCATCGAGCGTTGATGCCAAGGTCCCCATACCGATCTGTACACAGAGATGTGCGCTATGAATCGCATTGTCGACACCTGGCATGCCACTGCAGAGGTCAGTGGTTCTTCACGCCAAGGGGAACACCGACGCGGGCAAGGTGGGTTCCTGGCGCTGATGGTGTGTAGGGATACGGATTGTGCCGCGTTCCAAGTTGTGTGCGTACCTGATTGCCGAACGGAAGACGTGCTGGGGGAGCGTCGTGTCTTGGGTATGCCGTTGGCAGCTGCGAGCACAAGGTCCGTCTGCCACCAAGGCATGGGAAGCGACCTGGTCGACTGTATTGCGCGAGACAAGTTTCGTGACCAAGTAGGAACGTGCAGGCAAGACGGGACGAATGGGAGAAAGGACGCAGGACAAGTGAGGTGGCGTTGTTGCCCAGAGATCGGTGACGAGAGTTGAATGGTTGCTAGTAGCCTTTGATGCGGAGGCGACATGCTTATTCGGTCGTTGATGAGACAGCGCGCGATATCGCCGACCAAGGACGTACAGCGGCGTTCTGGCAATCGCCGAGCCGATTGGTTTGGATGACATTTTCCTTCTCACCTGACGGGTTGGAATGGCAGGGTGCATGGTTCCGATCAGCATCCGCCAACGGATGGGTGGAGCTGTCAAAAGACGGTCTGAGCAATGGAGTATACGGCTCTGGCGGTGGATGGGGGCATGTGGATGATGATGTACATGAGACGACACGTCGGTGGTAAAGCGGTGGGTTCTTTGCGCATTCAATCGCTCGGTGGGCTCGCTCGAGCGGGGCAACTTGAATGCGCCTTCCGCTGAGAATGTTCTGTTTGACAGCCTTCCGGAAAGGCTGAGCCCGCGTTTTCTCCAAGAGAACGCGTTGGAGCGAACGACAGGACGTCGGAGAGAGCCGCTGAAATTGAACATGATTTTGGGAAAATACATCCACGGATCAGGAAGAGGAAAATAATTTAATATTAAAAAAAAACTCGATCAAGCCGCGATCCGGGATGTCAAATTTGGGTCAACCGAAACGCCATCATTTTCCTTTTTTAGTATCTGGACATCGTTTCATCGTTGCCTGTTGCCTTCTTTTTTTGGTCTTGTTTTTCTTGTTTTTTTTTTTTCTCTTTTCTTTTTTCTTTTCATTGTCTTTTTATTCCAGTTGTGCGGGTCACCCCGGTGTCACGGCCATACTCTCCGGTGGCATTCCGATCCGCAAATGGTCCATTGACCACCACGCCTTGTCAACACTCGCCCTTGGAAGGAAGCGCGCGCGCGGAAATACGGTGACCCGGTACGAACAGCCCCGCAAAAGCCCAGATCGAGTCTGATTAAAACGCCGAGACCCTGGGCGGAAGGGGAGGGAGGACCTCAATTTGCGGAAGGGCGTCTACTCCCGTGAAAGGTCATATTGCCTTTATTCCTTCGTCTTTTTCGCTCACCGTAGTCATCGGGAAGCGCGCGTTCCGTGTCCTCCGATCATATCCACGCCATGGATGGATGTGGGTTCGTGGCAGGTTCTGGCGTTGCGTGCGCGTTGATTGGCGCAAAAGAATCTTGCCCATCGCGATGGGGCTTCTTTCTCTTGCAGATCCGAATTCTGGCGATTGTCGGCGGTGTCAGTTACTACGTTACCCTAAATCCTGGGTATCAGCCCCCAAACATGAAGAAAAAAAAAGCCATCCATGGTGGACCTTCCCACCTCGAACGCGCGCACGCCGCTGTCCAGCGAGAGAAGGCGCCTCGAAAAGGAAGTCACTGCCATGTCTGTCAACGTCAGTGTGCGAGAGAGCGACACGTTCGAGATGGCGAGTGGCCGTAAGGAGTGGTTTATGACACGCAATATGCCATGCTGTATATCCTTGGCCACCCGACCATAAACTATTAATGGGCGGCCGCTTCCGCGCCCACACACACACACGCCTTGACTTGCATCGCGTTTTCTTTGCAACGTTGGACGCGTCTGACCAACAACGCCACCCTGACGTTGCGTGCGAGAGAGAATGGGGATACTGGAGATACCCGGAATCGATAAGCTAGAACGTGATGGTTGATATCGATCGGCTCTACGTTTAGCCCTCGTCCGTCTCCTTCAAACCTATTTCCCTCTCGAGAACCAGCACTGCAACGCTCTTTTTTGTGTCGACGGCGATGCCTTCTCGGAGACAGTATCATGGCACATCCTTGTGCCCCAGTCTTGACGCCACGACGACGACGACGACCCCGCTCGGAATGGGCGAGCGAGCACTGGACACGCGCATCGATCAATGTGATTTCCCCGGATCGCGTCTACGTACCCTCCGCATGCCGGCGAGGATGAGACAGAGACAACGATCAAACGGATAATCGGACGCTGAGATGGGCTCATTAAACTGCCGACCCTCTCTCCTTCTATTTCAATTTCAATGCCATGATGGTACCGCATTCAGAAATGCAATCAATGACTTGCGACGAGGGCTTTGCCCGCCCAGCGGGTTCCACATAACGAAATCATTGATAGCTGATCAAGAAAAAAAAAAAAAA
>QFEQ01000425.1:40243-71127 GCA_003316335.1 Hemileccinum impolitum
AAAAAAAAAAAAAAAAAAGTCGTTCTAGTGTTAAATAAGTAGATGCAGATCATAGCTCGAGTCCGGTCGAAAGCGATGCATGATGATACAGCAAAAACTCCAAGAAGGAAAAGAGTACGGGTACATGATGGGGATTAGAGACCACTTTGTGCGACGACAGATACGACGATTCTCTCAAGTATTTGAATAATTACGCAAATCTCGCGTGCAGCCGAGCGGAATCTAGCCGAGAGTGTGCAAGAACGAGAAACAGACAAGCATGGAGGGGGGGGGGGGGGACATTTTAGGACGCTTCTCCCGCACGACACCGGGCCGCCGAGGATTCACGCTACTGCGCCGTGGGCCGACCGCATGTCTACATGGTGTTGGAGACGAGGTGGCGAACGCTGACGAAGAGGGAGGATGTGATCGTGACCGCGGTCAGACGAGGAGGGGTATGCGGAGCGAACGGCGGGGGCATCGATCCAAGATTGAATCTCAGGCAACTGATTAGGGTGCTGAGGCTTTCTCGAGTCAGGGATGGAGGTGAGGGGCGCAATCGAAGGGTGACTGTAATGATATGGAGCGAGTGGGGCCGCATGGGTGGAAATAGGAGGTAGCTGTGTGGACTGCGGTGGAGTTCTGGGCCGGGTCAAGGAAGTTGCCAGCGGGCCCCTGCGATGGGGGAATTGGTCTGGTCTGGAGCGACCATGTGTGCGCTCAAAGAGGCCACATTTGTTGCAGAGCTGAGAAGCTGTCAATGCGGTGTTGATAGGAGAACGTATTGGAAACGGCCTACCACTTTTCCGGGACTGAGATTTGATCGTCTCCACGTGGACGTGTCTGTGGTACAACAGTTGAAGCATCGCCGGCGAACCCTGTCGCTCAGCTTTGTCGCGGCGTCGTCCGTGTAGCCGATGGTGTAGTGAGTTTGACCGGGAAGGGGGTAGGAGAGGGCGGCCTCGCGGGTGGGGGGGGTCGCGTGCGAGAGAGGGGGGCTGGTGTAAGCGGGGGGGGAGACGTGGTAGGGGTACGAGTCGTGGGCGTATCTGTGCTCGGAGTGGGGCCGGGAAGCGTAGGCGTACGAGCGGCCGGCATCTCTGACGGGATCGTGGGGGTATGGCCTGGATCGGGTCATCTGTTCCTGTGCATAGTAGGGATCGGAGTAGGACTCGACAGAGCGGTCTGTGGGTGACCGGCGTGGTGCGGGTGAGGATACGGAGGAGCGATCGAGGGAGGATACGGAGAGGGAGGGAGAGTGGGCAAGGGTGGCGATGGGGGGTGGGCTCGGTCTGCGGTAGGGCTGATCGTAGTGGTAGTCATAGTCACGTCTGTGGCTGAGGGCAAAGTGAGGAAGACGTGGCGAGAGAAGGGGATGTCAAGGACGTACGAAGGGGGCATCTGGATTGCTTCGACGCGGTGAGGCATGGGCGTCTGGATTGTGGGAGGAGGAGGAGGAGGAGGAGGAGGAGGAGGAGGAGGGGATGGGGGAATGGACGTGTTTTTTTGGAGACTTATCAACTGATAGAGGATCAACAGATCAAAAGAGAGAAGCAAACAAAGATCAGAGCAAAATCAGCAAAGCGATGAAGAGGACGTCTCTGCAGAGAATTTGCTGTGAAGAGGGTTCGTATTTGAGCACCTGCCCAGGAACTCGAACTGCCTTTTTCGGATGCGGTACGGCGGTCTGGTGATCCGAGTGGGAGCAATCCTCGATCCTGGTTATTTTTTATGCGCGCCTTCCTCAAGCGGAGTTTAAATTTATATTCGCATGGCGCAGCGGCACAGCCGGCATGCATTGCAATTTCGACCAGTTTAATCGCCGACTGGTACAAATCCAGCGAGAAATTGCCCTTGGACCTGTGACCCGAAGTTATTCTTGTCACGCGTGTATACGGGTATCATCACCCTATCACGTCGACCCTGCCAGATTCTTTTTCAAACTCAGACACCTCACCTCGTCTTGTCTTTCCTTGGCTTCGCACCTTCATCTGCGATGCGTCGCCACGTCCTCATCATTGCTGCGGCACGCCCTTCCGCGCACGGGTTCCCCTCCCTCCAGCGTCAATCAGACCCCGCTGGCCACAATGCTCTTGATTGAACACCGCTCCGTCTGCCATATCATGATGTCAGGGGCTCAGCTCGTCCGATGCGACCCGGACGTTGTAGCCCATGTGTGACCCCGTTCTCACCAGGGCAGTATTTATGATGAAAAAGACGGCCTCCATTTCGCCTCTGTTAACTAGCCCTCGTCCATCCCAACAGCCTTGCGAATACAACAAAAGATCATCATGCGCGTTGATGGTCATGATGTCGAGCGTATATGCATCATCGATGCATCAAGGGCGGTGATGGGTGGCGTGAATAATATGGCAATTATATCACAAGGACTATCAGGTCACGCTCCATTTCTGGGGACGCACGGGGCCGAGCGCACCCGCCCCGCTCGCACGCACACGCTGCAGTACTACTACTGTTGTTGTCCTCCTCGTTGCTGATGCTTTGATCTGGCATAGGGCTTGTTCAGATGGTAGTGCATTGCTGATCGTTGATGTCCATCACCGTGCTCGTGGCTTATATATAGTAACAGGCGCACGCAAGGGAGTGGGGTTAGGTCGCGTTCAAAAAATCGATCATCATCCCTGCAAGTACCGGTGATCAAACAAGGATCATGATCTGGCAGCATCGTGCGCAGCCTCGTCGGACGCCAGTCACCACCCGCAGTTCAAACGTCCACCCGCCGGACGTTGTGTCAACCATGGTTTGGCAAGAGGATACATTGCACTTGGATACATGAATCAAAAAAAGGAACGCGCAAGGACCCATAAATTTCTCAGGTACAGGAACAACCGGGCTTTGGTGGTGTGACGTTGCATTCAATCTGTCATGAATGTGAATCGGCCGACCGTTCTCTTTGAAAAAAGGCACGGCGCGCACGGCCAGACGAAACAAGACCTTCAGGCGCGGCTAACAACGAGGGTTCAACGGGGGTGGGCGGATCTTCGGGTGTCGACACAAGTCAGAACGGATCCGGTCCATCTCAGGGCTGGGGACGACTCGACTTGTTGATGCTTATGTAATCATCTTTGACAAGCAAGTTTGATGGCGTGATCGATATGACGGTGGAGCGTGGGAGTCGCCGACGATGGGAAAACAAGCCTATGGATCGTGTTTGAGGGCAACGCCAGAGTGGACTTTGTGCTGGCAGAACGTACGCGTCAAAACGTAGTACGGATCACGCCAACACTAGGTCCCTCCCCCGCCAAAAGGGCGAGCCTCCGAGTCCATTCTTGCCAGCCAAATGGGCCTAGTTGTCAGACTCATCGGACGCTATCCAATGTCACATCTCCGATGACAATCAGCAGCAAAGGCAAAAAGTGCGCACACGAGCATCATGTACCAATTGACACATGGACATCCCCATGGGCCATCCTGAGGTGCGTTTCAAAGTACAACTCATCATATCGTCCGACAGACCGCCGCCGGGCCCCGGTGGGCTCAACAGCGACCGAAGGCTCTTCGCGCAGCATCCATTGACAATAGAAGCACTCGGCATTCTGATGCCCATGCTGCCATCCAAGAATGTGTATATTGGCCACACAGCTCGGTTTCCATGCCATAACTAGATCATTGTGCATTCATATTGGCATTGGCATTGTCCCAGTGAAACGTCGAACGCTGAACCGTGACGGCGACGGTAACCTAACCCTAAGAACGAGTCCGTCCCCCTTCGAGCATCACCCAAACGTCAACCATTCCCTCCCTCCCTCCCCCCCTCCACTCACCCATCATCCGATTCTACCTCTGTAGAGCTCTCCGAAACGTGGTATCCCCCTCCCGTCGTCGACCACACCCGCACCGTCCCATCATGACCCCCAGTCGCAAACATCATCGGCTCATCCGTCGCACCATTCCACCCCACACACGTCATCTCCCTCACCTCGAGCATGTTCATCGGTCGGAGATACCGCAACAGCGCCGCCGTGTCTCGATCCCAGATGTGCACATCGCCCGCTGGCATCATCATCAATCATCATCAAGGCGGGTCAGCATCGATCTTGGGTCGGAAAAAATTCGCGTGACAACACCTTTGCCAACGCAAAACACAAACTGTTCGTCTCTCCCTCCAAAGTAGCACGAACCTGCAATGGACGTGGGTACGTTGAGCGCAAAGGTGTGTCTGAGGTTCAGTCGCGCCGTCAACGGACTCTGCCCGTTCGTCCGCGCCCTGTCCCGCACGATCTCGAGTTTCCAAAGTTGGGGTGCGGCCTAAAAAGGGGGCCGGCAAGTGTGAGGTGTTGGCCAACAGATGGAACGACGTACCTGTTCAAACGAAACGAGAACCACAGACCCCTGCTTTGATATCACGATGTCGCGGACGTCGTCATACAGTGGTGTTTGACTATTAGGAAGAAAGAAAGAAAAAAAAAGGCATGAGCCACGGCTTCTTTTTTTTTTTTTTGCCACGCCCCGGGGCGCCGTATGAAACGCGCACCTCTCCTTTCGTTTCGTGTGCATATTGTACACTGTACATTATCCCCGGTCAGTCAGACAAGACAGCCGAGGCAGCCGACCAGACACCCTCTTACCAATGATCCGTTTCTCAACCTTGGTCTGACGCGTCGGCTGCGGCCCGTTGGCGGGGGGTACAAACGGTCCTATGGCTATCAAACGCGAACAGTCCGAGGTCACCGCCACATTAATCAATCGCACGTGGCCAAAATGATACGCGTCCAAGACCTGACAATTATAATAAACGTGTTCAGCGACGTGGCCGGGCTTTGTCCCGTGACAAACGATGCGCACCCTTCCCTGTGGATCCTAGACCCATATCAAATAATCAACATCGTCTCCCAACAACCAAGCAGATATCCGCATACCAATTTCACTACCTCGCTCCCTTCGACGGAAAGAATCGCTATATATTGCCCATAAGAATTACAGGCACCTGCAAAAAAAAAAAAGGTCGTACCTTGTCCGCTAGGAAGCCACACCGCCGAACTGACCGTCTTGGATCTGTCGATCGTCTGCTTACACACCCCGTCCTAGACAACGTCAGACACGTTCGGCAAGCACAAACACCAGATCCGTGTACCTCGGACCACAACTTGAGACCGCGCGTGAACCGCGTGAGAAGCAAGCGACCGTTAGGCGACCTAGACGAACTCATGAGGTAACGAAACCAAACGAAGAGGAACGTACCAAGTAACTTGACTAACGAAACCCCGGACATGCACCAGCGTCCGATGATGCGTCAGCGTCTCCTAATCACATCACCATCAACGATCCCAAGAAAATCCCCCCAGAAAACAACGCACCCCCACACGAAAGATCATCGCCGTTCGGTCCCAACTAGAAACACATCCGTAAGCATCATCCCCACGCACGAACCAAGTGACCCCCCGCTCACCTTGCCGTCGCCAGATACCTCCCGTTCGGCGAAAACTGCACGTGCCGCACGAGCGCCCCGTGCGGAAACACCTCCTGCGCCAAATCAAGCGCCTTGAGCTCCTCGATCAACTTGGTCACTCTCGCCCCCCTCAACCCACAATACCGCGGATCCGGCACCGGACTCGCAGACGTATCCGGCTCGGACGACATCGACGTCTGCCACCACGAATCGCGACGGGGTAACCCCGGCCGCACGGGCGTCGCACGCTTGCCGGTCGTGCGTTGCAGCTTGATCACCGCGCGCACCGCGTTTTGGAAACGTACCCGCGGGTCGCGGACGTCGAGCTGTAACTGGGTATCGTGTTTGTGTCTGCGGCTCTCGGACGGACCGGCGCCTGCTTGGCTCGCATGGGAATGGGACGGCAAGCGCGTACTAGTCCCGCCCACCTGGGCTTCGTTGTCGTTGTCGGTCGTCATCGCCGTTTTCTGGGCTCTGACTTTGAACACGGGCGTGTCGGCCATCCGGGCGATGAGACGCGTAAAGGAAGTACGTGTGGCGGTGAGACGGCGACTGCACCATTGCATGGCGAATCGGTGTGCGCGGACGATACCGAGTTCAGCGAGTTCGTCTAGGGTCTCCGAGATGACTTCGCCGAGCCACTTTTGGTCTTTTTGCGTGAGGAATGTCCATCGTTCCAGCACGAACCAGGTCGAGATGCAAATGAGACCCGAGGACGCGATGAGCTGGCGAAAACAAAAATGAGCGAGTGCTACAAGCAGTGCGGGATTAGACATACCGTCATGATCACGATGATCGCCGACGTAATGGGGTTCTGAAACCAAGGGATCGATATACAAAGGCAAGCAAGAAAACGTGCTAGATGCCATACCTGTTTAGAAGAATACGTAAAGAGCACGACACCAGCGGAAAAGCACGCGATAGCGATTACGAGAAATACGAGTGGCGATCCTTTCATCCACCCGAGCAACCACCATGGGACGCGATGCACGGGCGAGCGACTATACGATCCACGCGCAAGCGCTCAGCGATTGGGACAGCAAAAGAGTACAGACAGACTTACTAGATGGATTGTTTCCAGGTGAGACCGAGAAGACCGTTGACCCCGCCCGCGATGCTGAACACCAACGACGACATCCAAAACATGTTGACGCTGGTGGCAAGGATATCGCCCGTCATGTGGCTCGAACACGCCAAGAGCGACGCATCGACGACGCCAAAGACGATCGACAGCGTTGAGATGTTCAACAAATTCTTGGTGGCGTGTTGTTGATGCCACCAGATGGTTGGTATACCTATTACAAGGGTCATCAATAGATGTGCGCCACACATCGAACACGTGTTGGTAACCCACCAATCTCGATAAAGATGGTCAACGCGGCGGTGATTTCATCGAGATGGCCACCAATCTCGAGCATCAAGTCGTGGACATACCGCTGCACTGCCTGTGATCGGAACTGGTCTAGAAACACCGCTCTATGTCACCAACAAAACACCAAGGGCAATGAACCAAAAATACGCACGCTTGTATTCGTAGAGACGAGACGCAAAGTACTGCAAATTAAACACAACATCAGAAACGCCCAAGACAGATCGAACAGAAAAAAAACGTGGCACACTTTCAAATCACCCTCGAATGTCCGCATGGACTGACTAATCGCCTCATCATTAAACTCTTCAAACTCGCTCAAACAACTGATGAACGCCCCCACATCGCCCGCGAGACTTTCTAGCTGATTCGGAAGCATATCGAGCTCGAGAACGTCATGCACGAGAGGTACCGTCGAACGGTGGCGCCAGTCCAAGTCCTGCCGTCTCTCCATCATGTTGAAGTTCAGGAGCACTTCTTGGGGTTTGCGCGTGATCATGCGCGGGTAGAGGCATGCGGCGTTTTCACGGAACAGAAAGAGGATCTTGGCAAGGCGTTCTTGGAATCCGGAGGCGGACCAGATAATTCCGACGGAGCTCCCCAGCTCGCGCGAGGCGTTTTCGAAATCGCGGAGCTAGGCATCGGGGAATAAGCATCCGAGTGTATAATAAGAACGGAAGGAAGTGGGTGAAGGAAAAAGAAAAAGGAGGGTGTATGCGTTGCATACCTGCTTGTCAAGGGTTTCGATCCGTCTTGGAGGGGTAGATGTCAGACAAGGAAACCGGGATGCCGAAACACCCACCTCTCAAATTTGTAAAACAACTTTGCGCCAGCTTGTTGCTGTTTTTCGTTCACCGATGGTGCTGATCACGCACGTCAACAAAAGAGACCAAAAAAAAAGTAATAAAATACGTGCGTTCATGTTCCTCAAAAACCGGTGGCTCATCCATCTCTAGTCAAGCCAAGTCGTGAATATGATCCGCACCAACGATGAAAAGAGACGAACCGGCATGCATTTTCTCGCTGCGCTTCAACTCGGAAACCACATCCACCAGACTAAACAACGGCCTCCTCCTCCCGGTGCCCAATGTGCTCGTACCACCACTAGGCCATGTCCGTGGACTCGTCGCTGTCCACGTCGAAGGAGGGCTCGTCTGCGGCGACCTCGCCGAATCGACCAACGTCTCATCATCCATCTTGTTTTTTTTTTTTTTGCGCGTGTCCTCCGGTTGTATTGTCTTTATTTTTGTCTGTGCTTCGCCGTCGTCTATCTTGTATCGTGGATCGTGCACCGTCGAATCGCAAGGATATCAGACTATCAGAGAAAGAAAGAAAAATGGACCAAAACAAATGAAAGAAAACGCTTGGCAGATGATATCAGAAACGAACGGAACGTACCCTTCTCAAAGACTCCGCTCGACGCCACGAGGAAAGGAAGAGATGGGCCAAGGGTTGACCGTGCGTTAAATATGCGCTTCCTGGAAGCAGGGTCCATGAATATAGGAGTCGCTGACAGTGGGTAAGGCGAGGCGAGCTGCGGTGGGGGTCATTTCGCCTACCACGCACACTGCATCGTGACTTGGAGCGACGCGGGAGAATGGAAGGTCCCTAAACAGACAGAGCCATAAGGAAACTCGAAATGCGGCGCCCGCGTGAGCTTAATTCTAAAAAGCCGTGGCGGTCTGTCCACCGAGGAGAGCTTGGCGTCTTAGAGCAACGGGACCTTTGGATGTTAAGGGAACGGCAGTGGGTCCTCCGAGGGATCACTGCAGCTTCTGGACTCCTGAATTCTGCGCATCGGTTCAAGTTAGCACTAGCGCTCTGGAGCGGCTCCACGTTTTGGCCTCGCCGCAAACACGCGTGTCGGTGTATACCATCATGGCTGTGTAAGCGCAAGCCTTTCATTCAACTTGGACGTAAAATAATAAGCTCATGCTGAAGCCAAGAGTTCAATCCAATTTTGCTCACATACACTGCTGCGACAGTTCAATGGATCCTACTACTAGCACAGTACACCAACCCTCCCTCAGGCCTCAGCTCCGGTAATCACCGTTAATTTGCACGTATTCCTTTACCCATGTGCATCAGCATTCCCATAGCGGCGACCTCAAAAGGCTAAAGCACTCACATAGCTAAAATCGCACGTCCAATAGCGTGCCGCCTCCTTGCCTCCAACCCCTTGACCGCCGAGATCGACCTTGATTTCAAACTCCTCTTCCCCAAGTATTTCGCTCGCCCGGGCCTCGTCGACACCAACAGGCTCGCCGCTCTCGAGGACGACAAGCGGGGTTGGGTTAGACGAGGTGGGGGAAGGGATGAATGCGACGCTAACGAGGGTTGGGTCGAGGGGGGTGCTGAAGGGGGTAGAGCCCGTGGAGGAGAGAATACGGCCCCAGCTGAGTGGGACAGCGTTGAGTACAGCCACGCATTCACACACAGGAGAACTGAGTTGCAGGCGACTTACTTTGCGTCTTCGCCATACAGGGCAGTTTTTACTAGTGCCGAGGTGCTGATGGTCGAAGCAACCCGGTGGGCATCTGCATACGAAGCTGCGTTCTAATCGTTGTGACAGGTCAGATGATTGATCACGATGAAGAGAAAACTGTATCGTAAAGAAATGAATGACAATATGAAAGAGAATGTCATAAATCATGACAGCACCCAATTATCCGCCGCCGAGCAAGTAATTTCCCAAAAGGATACGCAAACCCACCTCGACACACACGCCGACAAACTTTGTCGCACCTTCACCATCGCGAACGACGAGCTTGGCGAGGTCGATGGAAAAGTCCGTGAGATGATCTCTGAACGCGATATATGCCTGCGGATCCGTGGATTCGTCGATTTCTGTGGGGTTGGGTGCATTTGCGTCGTGACCGGCACCATTTGCCAAGGCGATGATGGTATCATTTGTCGACATGTCGCCGTCGATCGAGATGGAGTTGAAGCTTCGCTCTACGGCATAGGTGAGTGCTGATTGTAAGCTTTTTGGAGAGACGGGCGCATCAGTGAGGATAAGGCCGAGGAGAGTAGCGTGGAGACCTGCAGCGGGAGGGCTGGAGGAGGTGACGGCAGGAGAGTGCACGAGGCCGGCTGAAGCGGCGGGGTCACCCATTTGTGGGTGAATCATGCCTGCGCCCTTGTCCATGCCTGCCATGCGGTATGTCATTCCATTTATCTCAAAGGTGCGCGCACGAAGTTTTGGGAATGTATCGGTGGTCATGAATGCGCGTGCGGCGGCTTCATATGCAGAAGGGGTAGATGAGAGGGAGTAGGATGAGGATGAGGATGACTGTTGGGTGGAAATGGCGGAGAGGATGTTTGAGACGGGAAGATGAACGCCGATGACTCCTGTGGACATGACGAGTGTTTCATGTGTCTGAGATGAGCGGAAGCCGTGAGAGGCGAGGACTGCATCTCCTGCTTTGATCATGCTCCAGGCATGTTGAATGCCCTTGTTACCGGTGACTGCGTTTGCGCAGCCGCTATTGACGACGACAGCGCGTGCTCTTCCGTCCGATTTTTGAAGAACCTCGCGGGAAACGAGGACCGGCGCAGCACGGAATGCATTGAGGGTGAAGCACGCGGCAGCAGAGGTGGAATGGGGAGAAGTAGACAGGACGAGAGCGAGATCTAGCGGCGTCGGGGAACCCGGTTTTGGTTTTTTTACACCAGCATGAATACCGGTGAGAAGATAACCCTTGGGAAGGGTCGAGTCTAAAACGGGTCCGTAAAGATGGTCCTTGGATTGTGTCGGTTTGATGGTGATCGTCTTTGTCGACGTCGAGGAAAGACGGACGAGGAGCGGTGTCGCTCTGGAGAACATGGGGCTTGCTTCAAACCTCTTCCAACACATTTTATATACACACAATACAGCAAATGCCGCGCGTACAGCGAATATAGCTCTCTCCCTGTCCCATCCGACAGTGCTGCAACAACGACTGCCAGACACGAACTGGACGGGTGATGGGCCACTTTTTTTTCTTCCATCGCTCCGTTACTCCAACGACGCTGCTCCAAACGACGCAGAGTACAGCTCATCGCTGCATCGACGGGGGTCATACAACAACCCATTCTCGTGCGACCTTCTTATACTGTGACATAATGTCACACATGTCATCTCTGTGACAATGTCACGTCCACCCCCGCCATCTCCTGCCTCCGTCTGCGAGAACACGACCAACGACGGCCTCTTCTCCCCCTCACGACAATAAATGGGTTCAACAAGGTCAGTACTCGCTCTACCATCACCAAGGACCACAGAAACACCATCCATTGTCCTTGCGAGCGCTGGATGCAACGCTGTTCGCCTAGATGTACACCCACTGACTCGTGATTCACCTTTCAGACTGTACGCCAAGGGCCGCGTCCTCGGACACAAGCGTGCCAAACGCAACTCTCGCCCAAACACATCTTTGATTCAAGTAGAAGGCGTCGCCACGAAAGAGGACGCCCAATTCTACCTTGGCAAGGTCCGCTTTCTCCCTCTCCCATATCTCCCTTCCTGACGCATCTTTGCCCCCAGCGTGTGGCTTACGTCTACAAAGCCAAACGAGAAATACAAGGCTCGAAAATTCGCGTTATCTGGGGGTGCGCTCTCGCCATCCGTACCCTGTCGTGGAGCTCATTCTATCTCCTAGTCGTGTCACACGTCCACATGGTAGTTCCGGCGTCCTCAAGTCAAAATTCACCTCCAACCTCCCACCACGCGCATTCGGTGCGGGCGTACGCATCGTATGTCTCACCCTTTCTCTTTTTGCCTGAGAGCCAAATGCGTTTCAACCCAGATGCTCTACCCCTCTAACATCTGATTTCTCTCTTTTGACCTCGCGTGAAAGGTCCCCGCCTGCGTTTCTCTATCACCTACGTATATTGGTAGCCGTATGAGGTTGTATGCATACAACATATACACAAGCTACAAAACGATCAAAAACACTGGCACACCTCCGTCTATCGACGACTTTCCAACAGCTTGTTTCAATTTGCATCCATCATATCATGAGGATGGTCGCTGAATACCTCGTGTCCAAAGATGCGACCAAGAGAGAGAGTCGCCCAATTTGTTCCCAATAAAGAAATTTGCTATGCGTCAACCTACCGCATCCCATGCATGCTAATCAAAAACCATGAAAAACACGAACACATAACAATAAATCTTTTCGGACCTCCCCTCACACCATCCATCACATCATGAAATTTGGTGACTAGAATCACAACCTCACTGGCAGTTGGTCGCTTCTGAGGATACGACGACCAACACTGGACCATCAATGCCCAATGCCTCGCTTCAAGCCCAGCGCAGACCGGTCGATCAGGAAACTTGTTCTCCCTAACCTTCAACCAGATCACACGCGCGTCACATTCCCCTTGCCATGGGATTTCCCCGGACAGCACCTAGGCGAGGGAGAATCAATCCAGTTAATATAAGAATGCACGGGAGAGCGTACCTCGAGCATAATGCAAACCAAAGGAATACACATCTGCCGATGGTTTGAGCCCCTTTCCAGATAGTATCTCAGGTGGCATCCATCGTATCGCTCCTACTGCGCTCGAGTACCTGAGCAAGTACGACTGGTCAGACTGGAGAGGTCCAATCGCAGAAGCGAGGCCAAAATCGATCAGTCTTGGATTGCACGTCCCATCAACAAGGATATTGGACTTTGACTCTGATTAGGTGTGCCGGCAACAAGGAAATCATAGGCTCACGCTTGTCAAGTCCCCATGAACCATACCTTTTGAATGGACTGTACGATGATCAGACAAACTGGACAAAAGAAGGGTCAAGTCGTAAGAATATATGATATGCTAGGCCAGAACCGATCCCTTCTAACTGGTTTGGTTTAGTTCCAACCAATGTAACAGTGATGGACACCGCTTACCATCTGTATCCTTTCATGGGGGGCTTGGGTTCTGCCACCACCCCTCAGGAAGGAATGAAGGGTATTGTTGGGCATCCAAGGCGACACTGGCGCATCTCCTGGTCCAAAAGTCTTGGCAACCCCAAGGAGTGGAACAATATTCGGATGATCACCGAGTCTTCTCCAAAGGCCCAGTTCTCTACGCAAGACCTGACATTCAACGATATCGATCCATAAGCCAGCATGGACTCGATCTCACACGAAGACACCGACCTTCTTTAGTCTTTCCACCTTTTCTGGGTCGTCCACAAAATATCTTAATGATTTTACTGCGAGTTGAGCACACGGAATGAACAGACGATCGAACAACTCACTATCGATGATGAATCTGACAATTTACACTTGTACACGTCACCATAGGCACCACCGCCGCAGCGAGTGGGCTCTTCTATCTGGGCGGTCAGATCGACCAACGGGCGTGCCAAAAGTCTGTACATGTCATATACAGTCAGTTGATTTAAACTCGGAAACAAACACCCACTCATGATCAATCAGAGCGTGGT
Organism: Hemileccinum impolitum; assembly: GCA_003316335.1. Taxonomy (NCBI): domain Eukaryota; kingdom Fungi; phylum Basidiomycota; class Agaricomycetes; order Boletales; family Boletaceae; genus Hemileccinum; species Hemileccinum impolitum. Next base: position 53,423 of record QFEQ01000425.1, read on the forward strand.
GGGTAGGGGGCTGGTAGTGCCCACTCCCACGGAAAAGTGTGAGCATGGTCGATCACCGGGGGAGAACCAGGACTAAATACTGTTCGCTGGGACATGCTGTGCGTACACCTACGTGCTAGAAGACGCGCGTGTACAAGAATTGCGGCTGTGGCATACATACGTTATAAACCTACAGCAGTACCAAAATCAGGAATCATGACCTGGGAATGGCACCACACGGAAACCATGCGTGCATAGAACTGAGCAGTGACGGCAGTGACGCCTTGAACGTTCCACTGTGCACAGGAATCAGGACCGGTACCAGGGAATGACACCACTTTGCAACTCACCAGTAGTAAGCCCCAGACTCAGGCTCCCATTCATCGCAATGTATCAGCATTAAGCCGGTAGAACCGCGAAACATGTGCAGCAACGGTGCCTCACGCATCGATTTTGAATTACTGGCTTCTTCGTAAGAGCAACTTAATGTTTGCTTTCTGATGAACTCCAAGGTGTACTAGTAGTTTTGAGGCTAGGTTGAGCTGAACAGACATCGAAAAAACCTTTATGCGGTACGAGCTAAAGTACAACTTCCGTTTGCATATAGATTTGCCACCTTTAAACTTTACCCTGACCACGCGCACTGGCAAGGTGAACAGCTTCAACCAGGTCCAGGCTACATCGGAAATGGCCCGTCGATAGTGGAAAAGTTCTAACCACCAGGGGCATAAAACCAGAACAACCTAAAAGGTCTCCGGGTAAGTTGAGACTAAATCTATTCAAAGTTAGGTTCAGCATCACACGAAATACAGGTGTACATAAAGGTGTGAAGCAGGTTTTCACAAGTCGGGCCGCTGCGGCGGCAGTGAGGCTTTGAACATTTCATTGAACTTATTGTGATGGTGAGATCCTTATCAGTACTCGCCGTCTCTTCAAACTTGAACCACGATGGAGCTATTCTACGCCTACCTTAGAGATGTCAGTAACCGTCAACCCGCCAGTCAGAATCACCACTAATCTAAACTCGGTGACGAAACAGACCCTACATGATGATCGATACCGATATCTCATCACCTTCGTTGACCGCGCAGCGGCTGATGAGTGGTGGCGGTTGATATCCACCCCTCCTAGCCCTTACGCCGGAAACGTGAAACGGATTTCTCCCCAGTTTTACGTCCAGAACACAGAAAAAATTAACGTCATCAATTTCTTCTCCAATACTACATTGCCTGGCGCCAGACAATGCCGCGAGAAAATGTTCTTTACATTCCTAGAAGACAAAGACGGGAGACTTGTGGTTCCATCAAACAAGGTCACGGATCACATCAGTGGAAAATGGTAAGTTGCATGACACGACCATATACTCAGTGCGAAATGGGGTGCCTTTCTAACAGGTATTTCATACGGTCCCGAGAGGACCCACGGAGGCACTGGTACTTCCGTGGCCACGGTCATTCATGTTGTCTCGTCTGCGAAGACTCATACTGCGATGCCGTCCATGTGTCCACCGAGTATCGCGCGAGATTCCGCATTCAAGCTCGCAACGTGACCGAAAATGGGGCCCAGGCGCCAAAGGACTTTGTTTTGATCGGAAGGGATGGGATATCCATTATACCCCCCTTGAAGGACTACGGCCTTTACGTTGACAATACGGGGGACCTGAAGGCCGTGCACACACACCGATGCCCAGCCACAAACATGTTTTTTAGCGATCTCAAGCGTACTTTCGTGACTCGTACAGAGGGCAGCATCCATGGAAAACTCAATGAAGTTGTTACAACAGTGGATAGGGGTTCGGGCGAGGTTTGGGAACTGGTTGATTGAGTGCACTGGCTCATACAAGGGCTCATACGAGTTATACCAAAGATCTGTGCAGATCGTGTATGTAAGATTAGTAGTCCCCAGAGTCCAGAAGACGATTCAAATCCTTGCTTAAAACCTGTTAATTAACTCCAGGCAAATGCAGTGCCAAAATGACACATGCATCTTGACTTTGAAGTGGTGAAGCGATAATATACTGGATAAAAACGCTCAGATTCAGAATACGGTCGATTGAAATATCGACGAGGTAGAAGCTGAACAGCTGCGGCGGAAATGAGCCCCTGGGGCTTCATACGGCCTATACAGTAATTGAGACTCGGGTTGATGTTTCCACTTTGCAACCCACCAGGAAGAATGTTACCCTTCACCGCAATTGTGTGCGCAGTAACACCTAATGGTGCTCTACACTGCGATCTTTTGCCTGAAGCATCCTAAAGTGCAAATGGGAACTTGAAAACGAGGCGCGAGCACCGTGCCGTTACTGGACGTCTGACCGCGTTATAACGAACGCACCACAGCTAGATGGGTCCACCACTGGGTTACACGCTGCAAATCCAAGAACTGGACAAGGGGTAAGTGTATGAGGAAGCTAAGCCATGACCAGGTGGGCTCGATAGAAGTAAGACGAACAAAGTAATTTTTAATCGAGAAAATCTCCGTGTGCCGCCGCAATACCAGTTGAATGGGTTCGTTAAGATTTGTGTATCATTTGGTGAGGTTCACTGTGGTCAGGAGTTCAGTGCTCAGTGGCCAGGACAGTTATCTGACTCGGTCTTTCGAGATTATAAGACAGTCGTTTTGCAACGATGGTCGGAAGGAGTACAGTCAGCGGAAATCCGCGAGGCTGCGACAAAATACCAACTTCGACGAGTCATTCAAGAGCCGATGGAACTTGGAAATATGCGAAACAGTGGGACTCCACGCGCGCTCGTTCAAAGCGAGCACCACGCCCGTGTGACCTGGGACTGTTGACAGTTTGTAAGTTAGCAAAATCTAAGTTCCAAGTCTGCTCGTCTTGAATGAATATTGACAGACTCAGTGGATTCTTCAGTGTGGCCTCTTTCATTGAGTCTTCCGTCTCAGCTGAGATCTACTGATCCTCAATCTCAGGTTCTTGCAGCAACCGCGGTGAGGTGGACGTTGGAACAAGGACTGAGCTGAGCAGACGTACGTCAAAAACTTTGATGATACATCCCACAAGCTAAAGTACAATCGTTTGCAAGTAGTCTTCCCACCTTTTGCCACGCGCAAGGCTGGTCTCCTCGAGCTCCACCCTAATGAATGTCTGCGTAGGAATCCTGCTCCAAATCCCATTATAGTTGTCTGGATAGACGACCCGATGAAGGAGAACAGCTTCAATCACGTCCCCAGAACGTTTGCATCGCCCATCTGCAGTGGAAAAGTTCCATCCACCAAGAGCATATTCCAGTTTTCTGCCCTCGCCTGGACCGCTTGGCTTGAAATCTGGAAAGCAGTCCACTCGAACCTGGACTCCAAAGCACCTCAAGAGTGCCACTAGGTCCGTCTCCCACGTAACGAGCGTTGCCGGAAGGACCAGGAGTCTGATCGACAAACCATTAGCAGCAAGTGAGACAGGTTCCTCCCGGATGAGCCCGACAACATCGTTACTGCCCATGAAAGCTTCTGGGGAACATGGATAGGCGAGTGATCTGAGGCTCAAACCTGCCGCCGGTTTCCCTACCCAGTTGACTACCTCCGGACTATTTGAAAAGTGTGCGATCTCCTTGAAGAGCCTCGAGAATGCGCGCAATCCACCCTCTCCGTACGCAACATCCACAATGACACCAAATAGCCCCATGAGGGAGTAGGCTCTGTCCTCTGCCAGCGTCGTGCTCCGATTGGCGGCCCAGCGCATGCGCTTGGTAATCTGGTAGGTATCAAGGGACTTGGGGTCGAATTGCTGAAGTTCTAGGGGAGAGATCGACGTAGCAACTTCAATAGGAGCCAATATTTCCGGCCACCGCTTGTCATTCAAGTGATGGGTCAACGGGTGCCATGATTTGTTGTAAAATTTGAGCCGCTCCGGAGCTAACAACTGCATCAAAGTCCATCCTCTCCTGAACCAGGTGTCTCTGCTGAGGTCTTCGAGGAACGTCGTGTCCGCCAAGTGAGCGATGCAGATGGATGAATTGGCATACCATCGGTACATCGAGCGGATCGATCGATTCAGCTCTGCGTCGCTAGATCTGTCGATGCAACAGCTATCGACCCATGCGTATTCCATGTCGTGCTCACGGGCGATTTCGCAAAACTTGGCCACGTTGCGGTGACCAGGTCTGCCTTCGGGAAATGCTGGGTCGGGGATGTCACCGTAGGCGGGCTCGGGGTTGCCCCATACATCAGATAAGATGGCGTATCTCAGCTGCCAATGATGGCGTAGGAAATTATGGATGATTGTGGTATCTGCGGAGGAAGGAACGGGACTGAGAAGTGAGGCTTTTAGGTCCTCTGGAAGACCCTGCATAAGGGTAATGCGTTCAAACACGGTCTGCCTGTCGCACAGCCGGGCGCTCGGCAGGTGGATGAGGTGGATGGGTAGTTCGTTGAAAACATATCGATGAAGCTCCTCTTGCATGCGATTCAAAAGTATGTCCTGGATCTAGAATGAGCTTATAATGATTTGACATGAAAGAGTACTAACTGGTGTCGCCATCGAGTCGGTACCAATGGACGAGTGACGATTCAGCGAACGTCAGTTGGACACAAGTGACAATTGGTCAGTAAACCTGACCCAGTGCCAGTGATACTGATTTCGCATTGACTAATGGTATCACTGACAAAGGGAAACTAGGAAACCATGGTTATCAAGTCTACTATTCTAGCCTGGCGCAAATTGGTGTCCAGAACTACACCCAGACCTTCACCCTAAAAGATTCCCATTTATGTTTCTGGACACCTTCAAGCCTGATGAAACGTTTGGTGCACACCTTGGCCCATTCCGTCTTAGGGCGATTGGTCACTGGGTCAATCTGGCGCGACAACAACAGCGCTTCAAGAGGGTCGTTGCTAATCAGATCACATTTGCCCTGAAGCGAGTGGAAGTTCCAGACGCCAAATGCATACTGGAACCCGTCGTTCTGGAGGCAACCACCATCGCGACCGCCCAAGACTTCTGGACTGACGAGCTTGCATCCGAGTGCCTGTAAAGCAGGGGAACCATTATCTCGTGCGACGAGTTTGGCAGTCAAGACCAAGAGGTCGACTCTTAGCCCTCGGGGCGTCATGGCCAACTCCTCATCATATCGATGGATGGTTCCCGTGTCGTTACTGCCAGTGAAGCAAGCAACGCGAGACGGAAAGGCAGAGGATGAGAGGCTCATTTCGCGTGCTGGAATCCCAGCCCAGTTGAGCACCTCTGGGCTGTTCGAGAATTGCAGTATCTGTTCCATGAGCCTCCAGAGGGCGCTCTCTTGACCTTCGCCGGGGTCGATGTTCAGGCTAACGCTGAAAACCCCCATGAGAGAGTATGCTCTGTCCTCCGGGACTGTTGTCTCTCGTCGCGCTGCCCAACGCATACGCTTGCTGATTTCGTATTTCTGGATAAGCCGATCGGCTGGGGAGAAGTGTCGTAGATCATAAGGAGTGATGGTCGTAGCGCGTTCGATTTGCGCCGCGATCTCTTCCGAGAACTTGTCGTTCTCGAGATCGGTCAAAGGACGCCAATTTTTATTGTAAAATTTCAATTTCTTCGGCGCTAGTAGCTCCTGAAGGGTCCATCCCCTCGTAAACCATACGTCGCGCTCGAGATCGTTAATATCGACTGCGTCCGCCAGGTATACAATACAAAGTGGCGCGTTTGCGTACCAGCGGTACATGGATCGGATCGATCTCGCGTATTCAGAGCTGTCCTTTTTGTTGATGCAGCACGTATCCGACCACACGAACTCGGCGTTGTGCTTCCCATGCGCGATCTCGCAAAAGTTGCGAAGCTTCAGATGACCGGGTTTGCCATCCGAAAGCTTATTCTCTTTGACCTCCTGGTAGTCGGGCTCCGAGCTCGGCAAGGTCCAACGATGAGAGAAGATCGCCCACTTGACCTTGTCATTTACAAAGGCGATACTATCAGACGGATCAGGTTCCTTCTCTGAATCTCGAAGATTTGATGGGACATCGCGGAGAGACTCCAGCTTATCCATGATGGATTGGACATGACCCCAGACCTTCCACTGGTTGCAAATCTCCATCTCCATTTTGTCTGTCTTCGAAAGACGGAGCAAATTGATGGGTAGCTCGTTGAAAATGTATTCCTTTATCGCATTCTTTGCCGTTGGATGGAAACGGATCTGATAGTAAGACGTGTCGGACCAGACATCTTCAAAATATCTGAGGATCTACTCACCTGTGGAGGGTCCTTCGGACTATCATCATTGGCAGGTTTCTTGGTCTGATCTTTGTCTGTGTCACTAGGCGGCAGAGCCGATGGGCCCTTTATAGGCTCCGTGCCCTGCTGTGGTTTCTATTATACAGATCAGGTTGAGCATGACGACAGGACGATGAAGGTGCTCACCGGGGTGCCTTGCGGAGGATGTACGTCGCCACTATCGCCCGCCTTCTTGGCATTCGTTTTCTGAATCAAGACAGCTAGGCATAGTTTCCAAGATACTACGACGACTCACGAACCTTTTTTTTTAACCTCAACATCTAGCAGAGTAGACATGTAAGAGTAGCTCTTGTGGATAGTGCTGCAACTTACTACGAACCTAAGGCCGCGAGAAGTAACCACCTTTCCAAAACCCTATCAATGTGATGGGGGTGTCAAATAACAGCGAAGAAACCCCACCTGACCATGAATGAAATACGGCTGCTAGACCTCGTGTTAGAGTTCTAGCATTGTTATCAACGGGAAGATCTATCATGGTAGTGCATTCGAGGAAAGGCCGTGCTATTCGGACAAAAATTCTAAACCAGGTATGCCGCGAGGAGAGTAACCCTGAGACCATCCTACGAACGGCTTGCCTCGTGGGCATTCAGGGCAGACCGGGCATGCGCCCTTGTTGAGTATCATTGACATTCGATCACGGGTCCTAATCATGAGTCCCAATCGATGCAAGATCAGAAATCAATGAAACCCTAGGCCTCATATTAGAAGAAACGCGCTGAAAATCCAGCATTTGGGATCACGTTGCTTCTCATGGTGCTTTTAGTCGGTATCACAGGTCGGCCCCAGTTCTTTAGGCGAATTTTCCATTGGAAGAGGTCAAGACAACGAACCAGTATAAGTGGATCATATACGCCAGGTGCCATATCAGCGATCATCAGCTCCTCAAATCCACCATGGGATTGTTCTATGCCTACCTCAAAAATGTCAGTAACCATCAACCCGCTAGCCAGAGTCACGACTAACCTAGAGCTCGGCGATAAAACAGAGCCAGAATGATGTGACGTACAGATACCTCATCACCTTCGTCAACCCTGAGGCAGCCGATGAATGGTGGCGAACGATATCCACTTTTCCTAGCCCCTACGCTGGCAGCGTTAAACGAATTTCCCCCCAGTTTTACACCCAGAACGTAGACAAAAAGAACGTCGGAAATACCTTCTTCTCTGACGAATCCCAAAAGCAAATACCGAACGCCAAACAGTTCCTCGAAAAAATGTTTTTCACATTGCTCCACGACAGAGATTCGAGAGTTCTGAACATCATCCAACCGACTGAGGTCACGGACAACATTAGTGGGAAATGGTGAGTTTCGTGACGTAACGATCCGCTCGGTATTAAATGGAATGGCAATCCGTCAGGTATTTCATACGGTCCAAGGCTGATTCCCGGAGGTACTGGTACTTCCGTATCGATGGCAAATGTCTTGTCTGTGGAAAAGACTGCAACACCATCCATGTATCGACCGAGTACCGCACGAGGTTTCAAGTACAAGCTCGCTTGAACTTGGCCTACAAGGGCTTCCAGGCACTACCAAACGACTTGGTTATGATTGGAAAGGACGAGATATCCATCGCAGCCTCCAAGGATTACGTCCTTCGTATCAATGACGAGGAGAGTCTAGTGGCGACAAAAAAACAAGGGGCAAATTCGGACCTACTCTTTGGTGATCTCAAGGATAGATTTGTGACCCGCACAGAGACAGAGGAAGAGAACGGGAAGACCTACGAGCTTGTCGTACCGGTGGAGAGGGGTTTGGGTGAGGCTTGGGAACTGTTTAATTGACGGCACCAGCTCTGGGCTCATACATGGTTCAGAGTAAGTTCAATAGCAATGCCTAGTGGCAGTTAGTAGCAGTGTTTACGATAAGATGGTGAATGTTTGGTCAGATCTTGGCACACGTACAAGTAATAGTCTGCTCTGAAAAGCGGCGATGAGCAGAAGCCAGTCGTTCTATCCAATAAGTACGTGACGAGGTCGCCATAGATGGCGTCTGTTCTTCTATCAGGCTTGTTCCTCTGGCTGTCTTCTGGCTGTCCCGCGAATTCAGAGATGATGAGGCGTGGCCTCCTCCGTGCTGACGTCATGTCACGTTTGTAACCTACATTCGAAATCGTTAATATCAAGTGTCCGCGAGGTATACAATGCAAAGCGGCGCGTTTGCGTACCAGCGGTACATGGACTGGATCGATCTCGCAAAAATTGCGAAGCTTCAGATGACCGGGTTTGCTATCCAAAAGCTCATTCTCTTTGACCTCCTGGTAGTCGGGCTCAGAGCTCGGCAAGGTCCAACGATGAGAGAAGATCACCCACTTGACCTTGTCGTTTACAAAGGCGACAACATCAGACGGATCAGGTTCCTTCTCTGAATCTCGGAGACTTGATGGGATGTTGCAGAGAGACTCCAGCTTATCCATGATGGATTGGACATGACCCCAGACCTTCCACTGGTTGCAAATCTCCATCTCCATCTTGTCTGTCCTCGAAAGACGGAGCAAATTGAGGGTAGCTCGTTGAAAATGTATTCCTTTATCGCATTCTTTGCCGTCGGGTGGAGACGCATCCGATAGTAAGACGCATCGAACCTGACATCTTCAAAATATCTGAGGATCTACTCACTTGGGGAGGGACCGGGGTGTCTTGCGGAGGACGTACATCGCCGTTGCCGCCTGCCTTCTTGGCGTTTGTTTTCTGAACCAAAAAAGCTAGGCATAGTTGCCAAAATGCTGCGACAACTCACTGAGCCTCAACATCTAGCAGGGGTATCTCTGTGCTGCAGCTTACGAACCTTGGACCGTAGGAAGTAACCGCGTCATACCAAAGGTCTTGAGACATTAGAATGGTGCTACGGTAATGACTTCCCAAGCGTGAATCCTGTAAATGTGATGGGGTGTCAAATAACTCGAACAACGTAAAAGGCCCACCTGACCATGAATGTTAGTGACTTCGGAGGTGTGGCTGCCAAGGCCTCGTGTCGGAACCCTAAGGGCCTCTGCTTGTCGCGGCTATCAACGGAAAGATCCATCAGTCTGAGACCATCCTATACCTCATGGGTCCAATCACGAGCCCAATCGATGCAAGATTTGAAATCAATAAAACTCTAACTTCTTGAAGCGTCTCCAATCACTAGAAGACAAGATACAGCATTGGGGCCACGTTGCTTCTCATGGTGATTTCAGGTCGGCCTCAGTTCTTGAAGCGAATTTCTACCTGAAGAGGCCAAGATAATGCACCAGTTCCTCAAACTCACTATGGGACTGTTCTACGCCTACCTCACATATGTCAGTAACTATCAATTCGCTAGTCAGAGTCACCACTAACCTAGAGTTTGGCGATAAAACAGACCCGAAGCCAGCCTGAGGTGGCGTACTGTATATACCTCATCACCTTCGTCAACCGCGAGGCAGCCGATGAGTGGTGGCGAATGATATCCACTTTTCCCAGTCCCTACGCTGGCAACATCGCACGACTTTCCCCCCAATTTTACGCATACAAAGACAATGCTGCCGTTGATCTCAAATTCTTCCCCCCAAGGAATGAAAAGATGTTCTGTACATTGCTTCACAACCAAGATTCAGCAGCTCAGAGCACCATTCAACCAACCGACGTCACGGACCACATCAGTGGAAAATGGTGAGTTTTGTGACAGCACAATCCGTTCAGTGTTAGTGAAATGGCGTTCCGACAGGTACTTCATACGGTCCAAGGCTGATCCCCGGAGGTACTGGTACTTCCGTATCGATGGCACATGTCTTGTCTGTGGAAAAGAATGCAACACTATCCATGTATCGACCGAGTACCGTACGAGGTTTCAAGTACAAGCTCGCTCGAACCTGGCCTACAACACTTTCCAGACGCCAAACGACTTGGTTATGATTGGAAATGATGAGATATCCATCGCGGCCTCCAAGGACTATGTCCTTCGTATCAATGACGAGGAGAATCTAGAGGCGACAAAAATACAAGGGGCAAATTCAGACCTACTCTTTGGTGATCTCAAGGATAGATTTGTTACCCGCACAGAGACAGAGGAAGAGGACGGAAAGATCTACGAGCTTGTTGTACCGGTGGAGAGGGGTTTGGGTGAGGCTTGGGAACTGTTTAATTGACGGCACCAGCTCTGGGCTCATACATGGTTCAGAGTAAGTTCAATAGCAATGCCTAGTGGCAGTTAGTAGCAGTGTTTACGATAAGATGGTGAATGTTTGGTCAGATCTTGGCACACGTACAAGTAATAGCCTGCGGCGATGAGCAGAAGCCAGTCATTCTAGCAGTTCTTCTGGCTGTCCCGCGAACTTAGCGCACTACCAGTGCTCAACGGTCACGAGAGATATTAGCTTATCGGATGCCTCTGTGGATGGCGATGGACTGGATCTGCTGGGACTAGCACAGCTGATGAACTCCACAGTGCCGCGCGGGGACGACAAAGTGCCAGGCGAAAGCCAACATCATGATCGTGGGAGTCTAAGAACAGGCCTCGTTGATGCTGACGTCATACAAGCCTACGCGCTCTGTCGAGTCAAGAGTCACAATTTGACCTCCAAAGTTCGCCGTAATGCAACATCTGCCACGTAACCGTTTCTGTAAGCAAGCCGACTTGTGGCCCACTGACATTTATAAGCCAACGGGTTCAAACAGTAAGCAAGAAATGGCGTCTTCCCACTGATAAATCATTAATGACGAGTTGCATGACCCTCCAAAGTATATATACAGGATGTTCTCATTGATCGAGCATCAAACTGTGGAACGTACTACTTTCCACCATGACTGAAAACAACTACACGACTACTAGCTCACTCAACTATTTCCTTCCCCCTGCTGATGGCTCTCAGGCTTATATCAACACCAATGCAGACAGCACTACTGGCGAACGTCCCCGCAACTGGACTGAAGATCCCCATGTCGTCAATATCAAGAACGTCCACGGATCGGAGGACCGATATAAACTCGACAATGCTGGTTTCCAGTTTGGAAGGGAGGCCTCGAAGCACACTCGCTTTCTGGATGCTAGAGAGATCGAGGCAGAGTACTACCCCGAGTGTATCGAGCTTATCAAGAGGATCACTGGGGCGAACAGTGTCGTTATTTTTGACCACAGTAAGCTTGAAATCGTGTCTCGTTGCTCTGCAATGCCGACAAGTTAATGATCTGGATGCTAGCAATCCGCCGCCGTCGACCCGGGGAAGTAGATGATGGCCCCCAGAAACGTCAGCCTGTGTCTCTTGCGCATGTAGACCAAACGACGGCTTCATCTATTGCCCGTGTTCACCGCCACCTTCCCGCCTCTGACGCACCCGCGTTGCTCAAACGCCGTTTCCAAATTATAAACTTGTGGCGCCCTATCTCACACGCTGCGCTCGATTGGCCCCTCGCACTTTGTGACTTCCGTAGCGTCGACATGAAGAACGACCTCATACCTGTCGCACTGATATACCCAGATCGAGAGGGAGAAACTTATGGCGTCAAGTTCAACCCGGCGCACCAATGGAAATACATGAGGGGGATGGAGCCGGATAGTTTTGTTTTGATTAAATGGTATGTATCTTTCTGTGGGTCAGTGGGAGGGGCTGACAAAGGGCACGTCTAGTTTCGATTCCGTGCAAGATGGAAGCGTGGCTATCCTTACTCCACATACCGGGTTTGAGGACCCCAACAGCCCCAAGGATGCGCCTCGTAGGGAGTCCATCGAAGTTAGAGCACTGGTTTTCTACGACGAATAGAATGCCTGAGGAGATCAGTAAGGTGGTGCTCTTGTATGCTTATTCCAGATGATGATGACGATGCGGTTGAGACCAGTACATGTATATCCATTTACCTTGACTACGTCGTTCCACGAAATAGTAGAATGTTGTTTGACAGCATGGTTCCTACAAGACTTGACCCGGCAAGATCATAAACTGGTACCCACAGCGGCAGCCGTCACGCGTCACGCGTCATGAGCAGAAAATGCAGTGACCACTGCAGATCATGATACCGGCAGTGATTCAGCACGTTAACGTGCGCATGGTATACCAGTCGAATGACTTGGGTTTATACTATGAGTTGCACAGTGCACGGGGTTAGATCGCCTGGCCACTCGGTTATTTTTCTGATGACCTATGATGAAACACTAATCGAGACATGGGCAACGCCCACTGTACTGTACTGGCATGCCATCCCGCAGCTCACCCTTTAAGCTACTTTCTCTCCGAGTCTTTATTTCCTTCTCCTTTGGTGTAGGAGTCCTCCCGCAAATACTTCAAGATCCGTATGGAACCCCGAGCTATGTTACCCTCCAGGGTTCTTCAACTTGCCAGTGGCCAAGGCCATCTACATGGGCAGCCTTGAATAGCACCCTAGGTGGTCGCCTGCGGGCTTTGCGTCCATGGGCGGCAGTATGTTATACCGATGACCCGCTCTACGATCCAGTCGAGTGCAAGACTGTCTTGTTCAACTACAAGAACCATCATACCGTAAGTCTTATTCAGCTCATGTTGTGTCAACTTCCTTGATGATCCTCTCCCATTAGCGTGAAAGCACTCCTTCGGCTCTTCTCTGGCCAAACTGGGAGAGCTGCGGTCACAATAACGGCTGTGCATTGAACTATTACGACCCGCAACCGGTGTCCGGTGAAACGTGTCACCAAGGCACCACCCCGCCTTATAGCATTGCAATATCGAGTGCCCAGGATGCGAGCGATATTGTAAAGTGGGCCACCGCTCACAATGTGACACTTACGATTAAGAACACAGGTGCGCATTGGGCCAGCAGATCATATTTTTTGTCTCCATTCACATATTCTCGCCAGGGCATGACTACCTCGGTCGTTCCTCGCGTCCGTTTTCGCTTCAAGTCTTGACTCATGATCTCAACAATATTGAGTACGTTGACAATTTCGTTCCGCACGGATCGTCGGCTGTGGGGGTCCCGGCACTTAGAATTGGCGCGGGATCGCAGGTGGAAGCCAGTGAGCATTGACTCTCCTTCATACGTATTGTCACTCACTGCTAGGACCCCACTTAGTATATTCTGTTGCAGAAGCAAACAATGTTTCGGCCGTATTGGGAGGCTGTTTGACCGTCGGTGCTGGTAAGTGGCGTATATCCATTGTTATTTTCGATTATCATATACTTAACGCTGCATCAGCGGGTGGTTTCATCCAAGGAGGGGGTCACAGTATGTGGGTCTTTAAACATTTCCCGCCATCTATCCTTGTATGCTTACATCTATATCAAATCAGACTCAGTCCAACATATGGGCTCGCTGTAAGATCTCCTTCTTCTGTATAACTGAAGATGCTGAATGTTTCAGGTTGACAACCTCCTCGAAGTTGAAGTGAGTCATACTCCCCCTCTGTAGCACCATTTTTGGCTATCTAGATCACTAGATTGTCACTGCGGATGGCGCAGTCAGGACGATCAATGCTGTTCAACACTCTGACCTCTTCTGGGCGGTACGTGGCGGAGGAGCTGGAAGCTGGGGAATCATCGGTACGTGGTTCCCGTGGCAGAACGGAAAACGTGCAAATGTGACTATTCTTTCAGTATCTATCACTATTGCAGCACTACCTTCAATGGAAGTGAGCGCTTCCACCCTGATCATCACTCCAAACGCGACGCAAGACCCCCATGCACTTGGAGTCAATTTTATAGCACTCCTTGGGAAGCACCAGAATCAGTTGATTAACTCGGGTATTGCATCCATGATTGTGTTTATCGGGAGTGTGTACAGTCTGGTATGTACGCCTGATTGACGCAAGTAATCGGATGCTCACGTCGTGTTTTATAGGCTTTCACCTGGCCCGCTGACAAGGCGTCAGTATCACTACTCTATTCTCTGTTCGAGGAAATACGCGCACTTCCGAACAATTACACTGTCCTATCAAATGTCACTCAAGAAAGCATGTATCCGTCTGTCACCGCTGCCGTAGTAGAGAACATTGGCCCAGCTTCGGACGCCGGTAGTTTCTATGGTGCCTCTATGCAACTCGCCTCCCGTTTTGTTTCTCAATCGATGCTGGAAAGCACTGAATCCATTCAAAGCGTCGCGGAGGCAATTTGGAAAGGGCTGGAGATTATCACTTCGCCGGTGGGGGGCACCGGTAGTCTTCCAGCCTTCGGGGCCATCTTGGGTGGTATGTCCGCTGCCACAAAACGGCGAGCGAATGAAACCGGAGCAAACCCGGGTTTTTATGACGCTGCATGGCACGTAGCTTATTCTGGGTAAGTCTTTTTCGTCTCATGGATCGGGTTTTGATCGCATGGCGGTGCACAGGTATTGGACCCATAATGTAAGCGAGAGTACCTATCTCGCCTTGACACAGGCCATATACGAGGCGGTGGGCCCTTTGACTGCCCTTGGGTTGACGAGCAGCTACCAAAATGAAGGAAATATCCAGGAGAGTAACTGGCAGCAAGGTAAGGGAATTACTACACGCTACTCACACCAGACGATCGAACTCAATACCATCTCTTCCGTCTGAAGCGTTCTTTGGTTACAAGTACGACCGACTGCTGGAGATTAAACGGAAATACGATCCTGACAACTGTATGTTTGCGAGATTCTCTTTCTCTGGCTTCTGTACGCTCATGATCGTTCTGTGTACAGTCTTTACTACTTACAAGGTTTGTGCCGTACTCTCCGGATGCCCATCAATTAGTTGATGTTGTTCTTAGGGTGTCGGATATACAGCATCTTCGTCTGTGTATTCATGCTATCCGGATCAACAAGCCTGACAGCTGGCTCTTGGGACACCACCAAGGGACAGCTGTTTCACTTCTGGCGTCCTTCCCTGCATTATTATATAATACGACTGGGTCTTCACTGCGCTTTTGTCGCCGGTGGGCTCATTTGAGAGCCGCAGCTGTGCCTCAAGATGATACGCTTGACCAGCAACCCGGACTGGTGGGTGTCCGCTCGATGCACATGCTCGCGTTAAGGACGAACCACTTGAAATTGCTACACACAAAGGACAAACCATGTTCTGTGGTCAGATCAATGACAGTGCGAAAGAGAGGATAGGACTGCAACTTACGATTATGCCGCGGGAACAAACTGCATTATCAAGGCTCTAGTAAATGCTACGGCACCAAACTGCCAGTGGCAAGCGTGAGTCCAGTTCATGTGATCGGGAAACGACAAAGGAGCTGAATAATACTTACCTGATCATGGTAGCATGATGCCGGGCCTTGTGTGCTCTCCCTCTAACAATTTGTGCCAGTTGAAAGAATGATCTGCAACGGTGGGTTTAAGGAAAAGGCACTGTTGCGCGGACATGAAAGTCCGAGTTATTGGGTATGCCACGAGGCCAGTCGAACCTCTGGGCAAAGGGCATACACCTGACATTAATGTCATTGAGATCATGCACGAGTCCAAAATTGATTGGAAGATTAGAAATCAATGAAATCACAGGTGTCTTATCCTGGAAGAAAACGTGTCGAAGCTCCAACATTCTGGGCCATATTGGTTCTTATGGCGCTTTGATCGATGTCACGAGTCGACTTCAGTCCCTTGAACGATTCTCCATTGGTGGAGTGAGCTAGTATATACCGGGTCGTATGTGATGGTGGGATCCTTGCCAACGATCCTTGTCTCCCTCTTTCAAACCGACTATGGGACTGTTTTACGCCTACATCAAAGATGTCAGTAATCATCAGCCCGCCAGCAGGCGTCATCACTGACCTACAGCTCGGGGACAAAACAGATCCGGACCGATGAATTTAACCGATACCTCGTCACCTTTGCCAGTCGCGAGACAGCTGACGAGTGGTGGCGAATGATATCCACGTTTCCCAGCCCCTACGCTAGCAGCATTGAACGGATTACCCCTCAGTTCTACGTCCAGAACAAAGAAGTTTCCAATGTCATTAATTTCTTCTCCGCCACCGAATTGCCTCAGGCCAAACAATTCCTTAGAAGAATGTTCTTTACACTGGTCAACGACAGAGATGGAAAGGTTCTGGTTACCTCTCAGCCTACCGCTCCATCGATCGACATCACAGATCATATCAGTGGCGGATGGTGAGTTTCGCGACAAGGGACCTGCTCTGTGTTCAATCGTAATGGCACGGCTTCCCAATAGGTATTTCATACGGTCCAAAAGCAGTGACCCCCAAAGGCACTGGTATTTCCGTACTGATGGTCCGTGTCTTGTCTGCGGAGACGTAAACTGCGACGCCATCCATGTATCGACCAAGTATCGCACGAAATTCTGCATACAAGTTCGCAATCTGGCCAACAATGGCTTACGGGTGCCAAATGACTTGGTCATGATCGGAAGGGACGAGATATCCATCGCGGCTTCCAAGGACTATACCCTTCATATTAACAACACGGGGGAGTTAAAAGTGACAAAAACACAAAGCGTAAACTCGGACCTACTCTTTGGTGATCTCAAGAATAGATTCCGGACTCGCGCGGAGAAGATCTGGGAGGCTGTTGTACCAGTGGAAAGGGGTTTGGGCGAGGCTTGGGAACTGCTTGATTGAGGGTATCTGAACCCTCTTACTACGTTTACAGCACTTGACATGTCAGATGCAGAGTACCGAGATGTGGAAGCCTAATCCAAGTGCAAGGGCAACTTGCTCAGTATCAACTTAGTGACATGCGCGAAAACGGAGTCGGTCATGTAGTAACAAAACCCAGGCCCGCCACCCATACCCAGTGCCAAACGGGCAATGTCCATCTTGTATGATGTCCACCTTCAAGTTGAATGATACCAATATCGGAAAATGTAGGCTGGGTGCTTTTTTTTCGACTTCAAAGCAGGGAGGGATGCTATCAAGTATCCATGAACATACTAGATTCCCCAAACCAGAGACCAGGAGACTGATGTGCGGTGGGTATGTAAGTGTGGTTCGTGCGAAAAGTAAACTTGAAGTTGAACCCCCATAGAACCGCATCATGATCATACTTACAATACTAGAAACTTAACTTTCGAGCGTTTCTAACTTTACGCCATCGGAGACGAGCCAAGGAAGGACCCCTGGAAAACCGGACAACCAGCCTCATGGCTCTTCACGCAACGTCGAGTGAACCACACTGAATGTTTCAACGTGAACCTCTACTCCACCACGAATGCGTCCAGGTTGCAAGCCGACCGTGATGTAATACACGGTACATCATGCATCATCGCCGACCTACGGGTAATGGGCATCATCCTCATCGTCACTGATGCAAACACCGGCACTGGGGAGGAGATAACTAGGGTACGCGGCATGTCTCCTACTTATCTCGTGTTCTATCGTCATGAGCAGTGCTTTTGCAAGGTTCTCCTCCCCTACCATGCGAGGTCCACATCGCCGCAAGCAACCAAGCACTGGCACTGTCGGAAGACACGATCCACCAACTGCAAGAAACAGGCAATGATGACCGTTTTTGCACGTCGATTTGACGAACTTAAAGCGGCTGTAGAGGCTGTAGAGGAATATTTGAGGTCAGCGTGTGCTCTTCAACGGTTCCACCATTCGAAATGAACCATTACTGTAGACGGAAGTAGGTTGTTGGTTTTTCCAGTGGTCTCATCCCC
>QFEQ01000425.1:71132-114219 GCA_003316335.1 Hemileccinum impolitum
CCCCCCCCCCCCCCCCCCCCCGAGACAGGCAAGACCCGCATCACCACCTCTTGTCTGGCCACCTCCTTGACCGTCTCAATTTTAACACGCTCAGTGGCTCGACAGCGCGGCGAAAATGCGTACTATTCGCGGTGTAAATTTGTACGTCCCATAGCACTGCTTTGGCTCCCGATCGCGTTTGAGCACGACACGACAGGATAGTGAAACGTGGTGGTCGCACCAGAGAGCCGGCGCAACAGGATGGCGGTGTCGTATCCACCCTTCTCAACCCCGGGCATCAAATCGGATCTCCAGCGCTGCCCTCTCCTGCTTGTACGTAGCGCTGACCCTTACTGAGGCGTACGCAACTTCCTGCTGTATGATACGACGTTTGGCGCGTTAACATTGTTGGATGTTGCGACTATGAGGACAATAGCCCATCAGGCGTCATTCCCGATTGCCCGCAAGTCGCATGTTGGTAGCACATTCGCTTTGATTTGCTTTATCCGTTCGCCATGCACTATTTCCGCTGTGCTGTCTCCTCAAGCACGAGCGGCTGCTGAAGATGGGAACTCGATAACGGCACTACTCGTTATTGAGCGAGATATCCCGCTTGCAAGGCAGGGCTCGGAGGCCTAGGAGAAAGCCAGCTTCCATTACGTCCGGAACGACGACGGCTAATTTACGAAGTGTAGATTCGAACTTTGATCCGCACCAGCTTCGATGATAGTGCGTGCTTTGTCTGATATAGCGGAGTCACTGGCACGGACAAAGCATGACCAGTATCCAGCAATATCACTGTTGTATGGGAGTTGTGTGATGCAACTGATACCTGCCAATAGCCATTGTCATAGTAAGTGTTGGTACTGTACCACCAATACCTTCATAAGCTGATGGTCCATAAGGTTACAGAGGTTTGCGCAGAGACCGCTTCGCAAAAAGGAAAGGTCCAGTAGGCGCTGTCTCCGACTACATCCGAGTCGTATCTCCGTCTTAACTTCACATTTCGTCCATATAAAGCAGAGCACCTCGCCTTGGGGCCGCAGTCGAGTTGGAGCTGTGTACACATGAGTTTGTCATGTCACCCTGCGCACCCTTTCAATCTCTCTTCGTTTCCCTCTCCTTTGTTGTGGGAGTGTTCCCACAAATATTTCAAGATCCGTATGGAATCCCGAGTTACGTTACCCTCCAGAGTTCCTCCTGGCCAAGCTCGTCTACATGGGCAGCCTTGAATAGCACCCTAGGTGGCCGCCTGCAGGCTCTGCGTCCATGGGCAGCAGTATGTTATACCGATGACCCGCTCTATGATCCAGCTATATGCAAGACTGTTTTGTCCAACTACACCAATCATCATACTGTACGTTTCATCCGGCTCGCATTAAACGTGTTTATCAGATGACCCTTTCGTCAGCGCGAAAGCATCCCTTCGGCTCTTCTCTGGCCAAACTGGGAAAGCTGCGGCTACAATAAGGGCTGTGCACTAAACTATTCTAATCCACAACCGGTGTCCGGTGAACCATGTCACCAAGGGACTACTCCACCGTATAGCATTGCAATATCGAGCGCGCAGGATGCAAGCAATATTGTTAGGTGGGCTACCACTCACGATGTGACACTTACGATTAAGAATACAGGTGCGCATTAGATCAGTGTCTTCTGTTTATCATGCCCATCGACGTGTTTTTTCCAGGTCATGACTTCCTCGGTCGTTCCTCGCGCCCTTCTTCCCTTCAAATCTTCACACGCAATCTCAACAGTATTGAGTATATTTCTAATTTCGTTCCGCAAGGGTCGTCGGCTATGCCAGTCTCGGCCATTACGATCGGCGCTGGGTCACAGGTAGAGGACAGTGAGCATGAGTCTTGTTCCTGCACATCATTATCCATCCAGGATCATCTCGTTTAGTCTATTCCGTTGCGGCCGCAAACAATGTTTCTGTCGTATCGGGAAGCTGTCTAACCGTGGGTGCGGGTAAGTAGCACAGATCTGTTCTTCTTTTGGACTACCATATGCTCAGCATTAATGGCTCAGCGGGTGGTTACATCCAGGGAGGGGGACATAGTATGTGAGTGTGCAAAGATCTTACCGTTGTTCTTGCGTACTTACATCTACGTTAGACTCAGTCCAGCATATGGGCTTGCCGTACGATGTTTCTTTTTGTATCGCAAGAGGTGCTGATTATTTCAGGTCGACAACCTCCTCGAAGTCAAAGTGAATCGCACACTTCCACTTGTACCTATTTCTGACCACGTTGGATCACCAGATTGTCACTGCGGATGGTGTCATCAGGACCATCAATGCCATTCAGGACTCTGACCTCTTCTGGGCGGTACGTGGAGGGGGAGCCGGAAGCTGGGGGATCATCAGTGCGTGTCCCCATGGCGGAACTGAATGCATGAAAATCAGCTATTCCTCCAGTATCCGTCACTATTGCAACACTGCCACCAACGGCAGTCAGTGTTTCGAGCATGGTCATCGCTCCAAATCCTGCGCAGAATCTTCAGACTCTCGGAGTCAACTTTATAGCACTCCTTGGAAAGTACCAGAATCAGATTATTCACTCAGGCATCACGTCCTTCACCCTGTTTAAGGATGGTTTGTTCAGTTCGGTGCGTATGCCCAATTAGTAGCACGAGGAAAGGAACGTGACACTCACTTCAAGTTGTGCTTCACAGGGCTTCATTTGGCCTGCTGGAACAGCATCTGTATCGCTACTTTATCCTCTATTTGAGGAGATACGCGCACTTTCGAACAATTACACTATCTTACTTAACGTTACACAAGAAAACATCTATCCAACTGTCACCGCCGCCATTGTAGAAAACATCGGCTCTACTTCGGATGCGTTCAGCTTCTATGGTGCCTCTACGCAAGGTGCCTCTCGCTTTGTACCTCAATCGATGCTGGAGAGTCCGGAATCCATTCAAGGTGTTGCGGAGGCAATTTGGAAAGGGGTGGAGATTGGGGCCGCCCTTGTGGGAGATCACTCTGCCGGAGTTCTCACCCTTCCAACCCCTTTAGTCCTCTTTGGCGGCATGCCCGCTGCTACGAAACAACAAGTGAATGAGACCGGAGCAAACCCAGGTTTTTATGATGCTGCATGGCACGTCTTTTATTCTGCGTAGGTCTTTTCCGTTGTATGGACTGCGTCTCGAGTTTTGATCGCTTACCGGTGCGTAGGTATTGGACTCATGGTGTGAGCGAGAGTACATACCTCTCCCTGACGCAGGCCATATACGAGGCGGTAGGCCCTTTGACCGCTCTTGGGTTGAAGAGCAGCTACCAAAATGAAGGAAGTATTTGGGAGAGTGACTGGCAGGAAGGTAAGAGAATTGCCGCATGCTATTCACGCCAGACGACCGGATTAAATACCATTATTTCGTCTCAAGCGTTCTTTGATTACAAATACGACCGACTTCTGGAGATTAAACGGAAATACGATCCTGGCAACTGTATGTTTGCGAGATTTTCTTTCTCTAGCTTCTGTACACTCATGATTGTTTTCGTGCGCAGTCTTTACTACTTACAAGGTTTGGATCATACTTTCCACATCCTGTCGACCAAAGCTGACGTTTTCATTAGGGTGTCGGGTCTACGACGTGTTCAGCAGTGTATGCATGCTATCAGGCACAGCAAGCCTGACAGTTCTTTCCCAAGATGGCACTTTTTCTCGATTGCAAATCATCATAACAAAGACGACTCACTCACCTCTTATGTCTTTTCCTGCATCGCTGTACAATATGACTGTTTTTTTTTTTTCGTTGGTGTGCTTCCGCCTCATTGTCTGTCGATTCATGGTGTCTCTGTTACTGGTAGACTGCTTTGAGACATGTAGCCGAGGTTCAAGATGGAAACTTCAAGTGGAGCAATGAACTCATGCTGCAGTGTGTAAGTAATAGGGGAGATCAGAGTACGTTTTCGAGGCCGTTTTCGACTTGAGAGCTGACAGCGACCTGACAACGATTTCGCTTGAGCCAGAACGGGCATGACTTTCGGAGTTCGAAAACAGGTAGTAGATAATCTACGTATGGAACTTTACTATCAAATATAAACTCCGATCAAATATGGGATGCGGAAAACCGGGAAAACGGCCTGAAAACGGGGGGATGTCAAAGTTGAAAGCCGTTTTCGGCATTGTCCAGGAAACGAAAACGATGTTGAAAACGGCCTCGAAAACGTACTCTGATCTCCCATAATGGATGCCCAGAGCTGCGTGCCTGCGCTAGCGCTTAGAGTCACGCAGGGGGGAATCTAACCTTGACCCACTTTTCAAAACCGTTGTCCACGTGTTACACGATCGCACAACATCATATTGTCATAATATCACAAGGTTACGCCTCGATATTTCGTGAGCGTGACCAATAAGATGAATAAATTTCCCCGACATATGAATCATATGATGATGGGGTCCTTCTACCTCCCACGCTTTAAACTTTTACCTGAATCCTTCTGCCTCGAATTCCCTCCTTAAAGGAGCAATGCCAGGCCTGCCAAAACGGCTGCAACAACACTAGTGATCGTTGCCATATTTTTTCCGGCACCGCTGCTAGCCGTCGCCGTCGGAGACGAAGCGGACACACTGGACGTGATGTTCGCACAGGTGGAAGTCGCGTTGCTCGGAACCGTCGCACTAGTAGACAACGTCAAGTCCGCACACTGGTAGTCACAGACCCATCAGCTCTGAGATCCCATCACGAATCAGAGTGTGAAAAAACCAACCTGGTACAGGATGCCGTCTCCTCCGTCAAAGATGATTTGGACGGTCACGTTGGCTCCGTCCTGGACGCCAGAGATGCCCGATGCCGTGATGTTGATGGGGAAGCAGTACATCCCCTCTCCGTTTGTCTCGAAATACGGGACGACCATTTGATAGCCCGACGAATTGGTGAAATTCGCAAAGGACGTTGGGTCTTGGACCGTAGAAATAATGACTCCAGCTGCGTGGTGAAAAGAGCTGCACCATTAGCCAGTCTGGTTACCCATTAAACAGTGACGGAAACATCACCGGTCCATGTTGGGTGTTCGCTGTTGAGGTTGATGACCCCATTACTGATGGGGAATACGGTACGGTTTGAAACAGCGTCTGTGTACCCGTCTGCGATAATCGATGGTGATTTAGATAGTTACTGCTCAGCGCCAGCGTACTACTGACCACAAAAGGTTGGCTCTGAATTCTGAATGAAGGGCCCCCTTGGTAGAGGATACTGCAGCTGAAAGTGTGCATTCGCAACAGCAGCAAGTGCAGCAACGAGAGTGACGGAAATGAAACGCATTGTGCAGGGTATATCTCTAGGACAAGGTTTTCACTTCTCTATTGGCATGAGCTGATCGGTATTTAAACCGTAGGGCAACGTACCGCCAGTGGCAAGTGGGGCAGAAAAACTTTTTCACCTGAGGATGGTTTTATTTGGTCTGTTCCTGCAACGTCGTTCGCTGTGCGACAGAAGTATCCCTTGAATCGAAAGCGAGTCGACGATTATTAGCAACTGAGCGACAGGTTTCCCAGGTATGTACATGCTTGTTTGAGATTACATGGCACGTTGCCAGTTACCACAGACGTCGATTCAGAACAATGCATGAGAAGGTATCTGTCACTAGATTTTACGAGTTGCGACTTCAACTTGCGAGGGAATTCATTTCTCGCGAGCGGCCCATACGTCCAAACAAAACTTCTCCAACACCAAGCCCTAGAATGATGGATAGGATATATGCACCATTAAAAGTCCTGTATACCATCGGTGGAAAGTTCGAACACGCAGAGCCAACATACTTACATAACAGCCAGCATGAGGCCGTACGAGAAACTCGACTGTATAGCTGCAATTACGCCACGCGGGATATCGTGAGAGAGCTTGAACGAAGGAGCGAGCTGCTTGTGTGCAGGACGGGGCCCATCTGTAGATGCTTCAATCCCCCCTTTACTAACAGAGCTAGAGTGCCCCCCATTTACAATCAGAGGTTAGGGGTACAGAGTCGATGACACACTGACTTCGTCCTCCAACATAATTCTCGAGTGCGTCGATACGCGGCGAGACAACGCTCCAGAATGCAAAACAGAAACAACCCTATGCAAGCGCCGGCAATGGCACCAGGAGATGAAGGGCGCCAATCTTTGAGGATAAGATAATCTGTATTTCCGAAGTGTAACCAGGGAGTCATGCCCGTTGACATGCCGTTAGTCGAGTTGCTCATATTAGAATCCATATAAATGATACGGGCAGAGGAGAGCAATGGCGGCTGTCAGATGATGAAGGTGACTGTTATAACAAAAGTGCAACGCTGCGGCCGCTCGTTGAGCTCAATGGGGATATCCCGATTTAGGCATGGGCATCGATGGGACCCCGGGAGACAATTGAAAATGATTACACCGGAACAAGCTGATCCAATATCGCGTCCAGCATATTCCAGAAAGACAAAAAATACATACAGCCGTTTAGGCTCAATGCCGTTGCGATCTCACTCACCGTGCATATGCTGACATGGCATACGGATGTAATCGGATCATAACCGGGTGTAAGGTGTCACGGGCATGTCACGGCGTGTGCCCTGTCCCTGGACAAGGCGGAACTCGGGGAAGGGAGCGAACCGATCCAAACCAGTCTGTATCACGTGGGGATGGGTTGTCTGCCGTCAGGTGACGGTGGGAAGCCGACAGTGTGAAGACGAGAGGCAAATTCGCGACGCTGGCGACCAACGATGGCAGGGAGCTTGAATTACCAAACGGATCGATTGCGAAGCACATGAATAGTGACAAGGCTGAATGACGAGAGCAGAGCAGAGAGACACCCTGTGGTCGCTCGGGGGGCCCTGCTGTTGGCCCCTGCAGGGGGAGGATTGGTGGCACGACGTAGCACAAGTGTTCCGAGAACTACGCTCCCACTTGTGCTACCTCGTGTCACTTGGGATGAAGTACATGGCCAGATGAGAGAGAATGACGAGCGTTGAAGGGGGTCAAGTGTGGCGAGCTGAGTTGAAAGTGAGAGAAGGGAACGAGAAGAAGGGAGAGAATCAAGTGCGGCATTTCTGCTCACCCAATCGGGGAATGCCGAAATTATTGTTATCAGCTTGTACGTGGCACGTGATGTCTTATGCTCTCAACAACGGGTCAATTTTTTTGGCCAAGATTCACCCCAGTGCGTTGGATGCAGAAGAGAGTATGAAAATCCAGGTTAAGGGACTGTTTGACTTCTATAAACTTTCGATGGCCTGTCACCACTGCGAGATTGTGGAATGCGTCAACCCAGAGGTATAATTCGTGTGGCCAGGTGTCTCGTCGTTGAGAGCTTTCATTGGATCGACAAGCTACAACCTGATAAAATTCGAATGTGGCGATGGCTCGAGGACGTTAGTACGTAACCGATGCGGGGTGTGAACTCTGTTCAGGTTTCTGGTGACCTCGCTTGCCACTGCTCTTTGGATTCCTGCAAGCATCAGCGCATCGACGAGTATGCTGTCGGCGGTCACCGGTGAGCACCAATCGTCAAATAGGGCATAGCATCACTCTTAATCACTCGCAAGATGGTCACAAAATCATCGAAATCGACGAGTGCAGCCCCATAAACTGTGTCGCCTTCCTGCGGGATGAAGAGAACATCGTAGGCGGCGGGGACGAAGGGCCGCTTCGATATTGGGAGATCAAAGACGGTCGACATGTTGAGGCGGTGGGGTGCGGGGATGGAGTCCTCACCGTTGGTGTGTCCAGGGATGGCCAACACATTGTATGCGGCACCAAGAGCGGGTTGGTGACAGTGTGGGACATGACGACACACAAAAAGGTGGTTGAAATCAAGGGGCACACTTACTGGGTCGTGGCTGTCGACGTCTCACCCGACTCGAAGTCGGTCGGAACAGCTTCATATGACGGTGCGGCCTCAATCTGGGATATAAGGACTGGTCAGCTTCTCGTCACTCTCCTTAGAGCGAATTCTGGTACCGCATTGGTGACCCTCAAGTTTTCTACCAGCGGTAGCCGCGTTGCTATATCCCCCTACGCTCACGATTCCGTCGGCATCCGCGACTCTCAAAGTGGACGCTTACTCGTCAACATTCCGGTCAGGCTCAGCTCGAGTGGTAACGAGCCAACCGTCACAGTCGCTTGGTCGGGTGATGACCAACAGCTTTTTGCCGTATCGCACGACGGAAATATTCACTGTTTTGACGCGTCCTCCGGATCCCTGTTGTCTAAATGGCCAATTCATAGCATTTGCCAACCTGCGTCGATCGTCCTATCAAACAACGGAAATTTCATTGGAGCTTCCGCGGATTCCTCCATTTCATTCTGGGACGTTTCTACCCACTCGCAGCTCGGTCCTGTTATCACCCACCCTGGATCAGTACAGTCAATTGCTCTCTCATCTGATGACAATTGTCTTGTGAGCGGTGGACGAACAGGCAAAAAAATCATTGTTTGGAATCTGCAGAATATAATTCCAGAGCCCTACCATCCCATCCCTGTTAGTAAATCGGCGTTTTGCAACGTTGCTTATCTACCATTTTCGGCCGCGAGCTAAGTTTTCTGTCCTCAGGTAGCACTGTTACACCTCAGTGGGACAGTATGTGAGCTATGGATGCGAGACGATTGGAAGAAGGCTAAGACGGTCATCACGGAAGAGATGGCACATTTTCCGTGCCC
The DNA here is from genome assembly GCA_003316335.1 of Hemileccinum impolitum. Taxonomy (NCBI): domain Eukaryota; kingdom Fungi; phylum Basidiomycota; class Agaricomycetes; order Boletales; family Boletaceae; genus Hemileccinum; species Hemileccinum impolitum. The sequence goes on from QFEQ01000425.1 coordinate 79,744, forward strand.
TGACCACCACTCCTTGGCAAACCGCGCGTTTATACGCGCACATTTGGAAGACTGGGGCGGAGCGTCAGAAGATGCTCAACAGGTCAGTAGTTGTTGCATTCCCCACCTACCCGTATTCACGCACGTCCGCATCAAGTCCCTCGAAGTACAGCCATCCGTCGTAGGTTATGTTGCAAAGGCCATAGCACATGTTGGCCAAGGAGAATCCGCCGCAGGAATTCGTACTTTCGATCTTGCATTGCTGCATTGTAGTCTCGAAGAAATTGGGTTCCTGTTGCTCCTTCGGGTACGTGTCCTCGTGGCAGATGCTTACTGTTGCTAATCTGTAGATATCACTCAGTCCATTATCCTGTTTGAGACCGGGGAGCAGGTTGATGCGGTGGCACGCGTCCAGGACCTCATTGATACGGTGGACGACAAGTTCATCTTCCACACTATTCAGGCACGTTCCAGATGCAGTTCGGTTGCGAGGATGCCTCGTTGATATTCTCCCCAGGCACAAATGTTTGTTCTCCTTGGAAACAAGCTCACGAAGAAAGGTGACTACGAGGGCGCGACAATGTTGTTCAAGCGTGCACAGCTTCAATCGCCGCCTCGTACTAGTCCTTATCTCAAGACCATATCGCTCGTAAGCGATCATACATCGACGTTGTTGCAGTACATGTTGATACTGCTTGATAGATATTTGGATGGAAATTTGACGGACTTGCTGTGTCAATCCGAAGACAATTATGCGAAGCGTTACATGCCACTGGCAGGATGAAAGAGGCCGCAGAAGCTCTTCTCGAAACCGTCGACATCCTGGGCGAAAACATCCAAGCAAGCGAGGAAGTTACCAACTGGATCACTGGTAGGACGATTTTGCGCATGTTGAACTGATGTGCAGTCTGACGTGCGTCGTCAGAATTCACCAGAAGATGTGTGGCAGCGTTCGAGACCATGGGTGATGCTGCAACGCACTCTCAGGTACACGACGAAGCCATTGAATATTACTCAGTCGCGTTGTCCCTCAATCCCCCAGCTGCTCAGGGCCTACACCTCAAACGGAGCAAGGCACGAGCAATAATGGGCTTGTGGGAGGATGCTATCAGCGACGCAAATCAGGTATGGTTGTTCTTCATCTTACGACTATTTGTGTTCTTGATGATGCGGCTCGTAAGGTTATCGTGCTCGACCCTGCATGCCCCTGGGGCTACAAGAGAAAACATGCGGCACTTCACGGTGCGCAGCGGTTTGATGAGGCTGTCGATGCGTTCGACAAAATGCTTTCAGCGATCGAGAGTTCCCTCGACCAAGACATCCGTCGTAAGCTTCTTCACAATCAATACAACGGCCACTTATTGACATGCTCCGTAGAACTGCGCAACAAATATGTGTCGCCCTCGGTGACAGTGGCTGCTATTGACGCCGCAATCCATCAGACTTTCAAGGCTTGTCCTCTGGTACTCATCGACATCAAAACTGGTCTTCTCTGTGACGGACCTGAGCGAACTCGTGTTTTCAAGGCCAATCCAACTTTCAAGGAGCTGGTTTCCTCCATGACGGAGGAACTGGATGAAAATTACATCTTACAAGAAGTCTCCGGATATTTTCGATACATCATGTTTTCCCACACATGGGAAGGGAAAGAACCATCATTCCAGGAAGTCAACGTGGTGAAATCAGTATGGCTTCTACCTCCATCGCCGTTGAATGACAAATTACGCAACTTCTGCGAAGCGGTTCATGGCGATGGTTATCGCTGGGCATGGAGCGATACATGCTGTATCAACAAGAATACCAGCACATTGTTGAGCCGGTCACTCATGTCCATGTACCAGTGGTATGAGGAATCCGCAGCTACACTCGTTCTCCTTGTGGGCGTAACCTCTCCGTCGCAGCCAGGTGACCTCGCGAGCAGTTTATGGATGACGCGAGCATGGACACTCTTGGAGTTGCTTGCGTCCAAGGTTATTCGTTTCTACGACAGCGAATGGAGACCGTACCTGAACGACCCTCGTACCAACCATAAAGATTCTCCCACGATTGTGCAGGAGGTGGCAAACGCTCTCGGGGTCGCTCCTGACATCATTACCAGTTTTTGCCCTGGCGTTCTAGGGATTCGTGAAGTGCTTCGCTTGGCGTCGACACGCACCGCCACAATTGAAGAAGATGTGGCATACTCCTTGATTGGCATCTTTGGCAGCGATCTCACTCCAAACTATGGGGAGGGAGAAGCAGCTCTCGGCCACCTACTGGAGGAGATCTTGACTCGTTCGGGTGAATTGAGTGTGCTCGCCTGGGCGGGGAAGTCCTCTGGTTTCAATAGCTGCTTTCCCACCTCTATCTCCGTCTACAAGGAACCACTGTATATGCCGCCGGCGATGACCGAGGACAGAATAGAGACACGCGTCGCGACCCTTCGGACCACTTTATCCAAGCAAGAGGCGGCGACCATCTATGACCGAATTACTCGTCTGCCACCTGCGATTGGTGCTCATCGTCGATTACACCTCCCGTGTATCGTGTTTCCTGTCAAGAAACTGCGTCGCCATGAAGACAACGGGTATTATGCCAAGGCCTCCTTACTCGGAGAAGTGGAGTTTCAGACAAGTGATATCATCTCGCTTTCCGAACCACGCAAGTTATACTTTGTACATCCGTGGATCCGTGGCCTCCTGGATCGAACTGAAACGCTCGGAGGACTCACTTGGGAAGACGATTCCGAAACCGATGTCGACTCTGACTCTGATGTCGACTTCAACTCTGCATTGGACATTGAATCCAGCATTGTTTCTGGTGCTGGCACTACGCCATTGATCATCAGTGCAGGGTCCACCCGGTCTCACTTGTCATCCTTGCCCTCCTTATCGTCGCTTGCGACCCGGCTGGCCGGAATGGATGATTATACCCGAGCGTTGCGGCTTATCGTTCGCCTCGAGCAACCTTTCAGTGCACTGTTGTTTCAACAAGCGTCAAATGGAAAATTCAGGCGAGTCGCTGCAGAGCGTGAGATCATCGTCCAGCCACACCAGATCGCTTGTTCAAAAGACGTTCAAACGGCTGTGTTGGAGGTACTGTAACAGGAGAAACGAACGACTTTGGTCCGTTTTTTTGTTTCTTGTTTTCATTGTTCCGATCTTTGCTGCTTACCTGTTGTGCTGTCCGCTATTTTTCCGTTCTTTACCTGTCGCTCTAGTCTATACTCTTTATATACCCGTCCTAGGGTCCCCAGTAATACTAAACAGTTGCGATCGTACAGTTGGTCTCCCGACTGTTGTCAATTCCTCATACTTTGAGTTGCAAGGTAAGCGATGGGCGGCCTGATCCCGATACTGGTCAGATAGTGGCTTGTGGTCTCACTGGCAGTATGCAAGTATTTCACAGGTGACTCAAGCTGCTGCCCCAGTTGCGATGCAAACCCTGCAGTAGAGCCGAATCTCAAGCACCTGAGACCGTAACGAAGCAATACATAGAGGCCGGCGGCCCGGGTCACTCGGATTGCAGAACATGATCAGAGATCCGGGGAGCTGTACGCCCAAGTATAGCTAATTGCTGGATATGGGGCCACGTACCCGCGAAGCCTGAAGCTTAGGTTAGGCGGCTACCTGCGATAACCGGAGTGCAGTGAATTTACTGTGAGCACCGCCGCTTGTGGCTATATTGGTTCTGCAAACCGTACTCTCTGGCGCATCACCTTCTAAGTACCAGTGCTATGTTGGATCAATCCTACTAATGAGGAAACACTAGATGACACCAGCCTGAGAGTCTCGAAGACGACAACTTGAAAGTAAAAGCCTCGGTCTCAAACTGACAGCACCATCTACGAAAGACAGGTGGTGCCAGTGTCCTTCCATATGCATAGTACTCTATAGTACGAGAGAAGGGGTAAGTCTTTCGAGTTTCTCACTTGACATGTCCTCAGCTTCCTCAGGATACCCGGTCATAATCTCCCTCCTCAGATAGATGAATCATGACTGCGTGAGGGCATGCAGCACCAAAGCAAAGATGACTATTTGGGAAAACACATCTACACGCTCGCTCCTGTGCATCTACGACTCGGGGTTTTAACGTTGATCGTTCGCCACATCACAGCGATCCCAACTTAGTTACAGTTCTTCGAGGTCTCGGGAACAATCGAATCGGGTATAAACCGGCCCTGGCGCCTTCCGAATAGGCGTTGAACAGGCTGTCCGGTACCAGCCGACCTTGGTCCCGCCCCTCAATTAAAAGACAATTATAAATTGGGATCGTGCCAGCAATCAGGGCAGTGGTGGACGAGCGTGGGTCCGACCCCAGCGGAGAGTTCCTAGCCCAGTGCTATTCCTATTATCGATCGACGCACAATTTTTACATCACGCGAACGTTTGGACCCGAGTAGGGAACTGCCATTTTGAAGGAACAAGGGCTAACGAGCATGTTGCAGACCCGTTGCGTGCATTGCAGGTCCTCCATCGGGTGCCTTCAACCAGGCGATATGGCAGTTTACACGAATGAGACACTCTACGGAGGTTTCTACAAATGTTTGTATGTGATCATTCGTGCATTCTCCGCCACACGGCTGCCGATCTAGAACTCAATCCTGCTCGGTTGAGATTAGACGTGCTCCTGTGCGCGCTCTGTATGAACACCGTTCCCATCATTCGGTGGCTGGTCCAGAACGTTCCCGGGACTTTGGAGACGTGATCATGACGCTGGTAAGATGATGGTGGCGCGCTATAGGATTGTAACTAATATAAAGCCAGCCAGCCATCTGCCAACCTATCAGCATGGATACTCTACTTCCTCTTAGTGCACTTATAGGCTTACTCGCCTCCTATCGTGCTTATTTCCTGGTCTCCAGGAAGCGCAACAGCACTATCAATGATCCCATTTTACGGGGAAAGCATCCCCTCGAGAAAAGCGTAAACAGAGGTGGTGGCCCTGTTAGAATCTTCATCCCAAACGTGCTCGTTAGATGGCCATGGTCTCGGAAGATCAACCCGAATTATGCCGTGGTCAAGAAGGAGGCTGGTGCTTGGATAGCGAGCTTCCAAGCCTTCAATCCCAAAGCACAGGATGCCTTTAATCTCTGCGACTTCAGTCAGTGATGTCCTTCATAGCCTATCCATATGCTGATATTGTGTAATAGATCTGCTTGCCTGTCTAGCTTATCCAAAAGCGAGCAAAGGTACACTTATCACGGGCACATTGAACAATCATACTTATCTATTCATTCAGAGCATGTTAGAGCTGGTTGTGATCTCATGCATGTGTTCTTCATGTTCGACGAGTATTCTGACAGGTCCACACCCTCCGAAGTTCGTAAGCAAAAGGAGGTAATAATGGATGCCCTCTGGAATCCTCATACGCCACGTCCGAAAGAAGAGTGGATTGGTGGGGAAATAGTGCGCCAGTGAGTATATTAGTGGCCCCTTTCAACACGATCCTTAATCGACAATAGATTCTGGGCGCAAGCCGTACAGAATGCCACCGCAGTCTCGCAGAAGAGGTTCATCCAGAGCATGGACGAATACCTCGAGGGCGTCGTGCAAGAGTCCATCGATAAAAAGGACCGTCGCATTCTTGACGTGAAGAATTATATCGATGCTAGACGTCGTACGGCCGGAGTGAAACCTTCGTTTTCCATAATCGAGCTAGGACTTGACATTCCTGATGAAGTAATGTCGCACCCTACCATTCAGGAAATGATACTTGCAGCCACTGACTTGGTCGCTTTCTCTAATGTGAGTAATACTCATGAAAAGACAGTATGTACGCTTACTGACGCGTCGATCTGTTTGAAGGATATCTTTTCTTACAACCTCGAGCAACTGAGGGGAGATGACCTCCACAACATCATAACGTGTGTGATGCACGAACACCATACGGATGTGAATGGTGCGATGCTGTGGGTCGAAGACTTTCTTTTTCAAGTTGCAGAAAAGTTCCATGCTGCCCAGGCAGCTCTTCCCCAGTGGGAGGAACCCTTGAACTCCCACGTAAAGGAATATTGCGATGGCTTAGGTCAGTGGGTGCGCGCTCTCGATGACTGGAGCTTCGAAGGCGAAAGGTATTTCGGCAACAAGGGACTCGAGATCAAGGAGAAGAGATGGATGTTACTTCTACCAAAGGAGAACGCCACGGAAGTCGGCCCAGTGCACATCGATAGTTCCCTTTTGTGAATATACATGTACCAGGTGACCTGCTTCGCCAGCTCTGAATCAGACAAGCGTAGATACTGTACCGTTCAAATTGTAAAGGGATTTAATTGACATCAATTTCGTTCATCAAGGCCAGGATCGACCAATCACGAATGTGATGGGAGGCGTCAGCAGATACTTTGAACTTGAATTTTTCGCGTGAACTTGGCATCCGCTACTTCGTTCCCACATTTCTACGGGACCACGGGTGATTTTCTAGTACGTTTCATTATATTGCTGCACAGTCTAGAGTCAACAAGACAAACGTCCCCGACCATGCTTGTGGCAAATTTCAGTATATAAATGACGGAGCGCTAACGTGCGACGCCGTACTGTTCAAACGGGGGGGGAAAAGACATTCCGCCGGCGGTCGCTGTGAAAAAAAAACGCACGCCACTCTCACTCTCACATGACAAACCCGTCAAGGTCCTTCCTCACAACATGGAGATCCATTTCCCGCTCCACTTCCCCACTCCCACTCTCATACTCGCGCTCGTTCGTCTCCGTCAACTGTGTAATGTGCACTTCCATGCGCTTCCGAGTCATTTGGTACTCACGCAACGCGCTGAGGCGCGACATGCGGGAGAGCGTCAAACGACCAGAGTCGCCAGAGTCACCCGAGACTTGCGGCGTGACATTTTGGGAAGTAGACTTGGAAATGGTGATTCGGATGATGACCATGTAGAACGTGATAGAGATGATGGGCATTATCTGTGTCGGTGGCCGCCGGTGAAAAAAAAAAAAGGTCCAAGAGCACAGCGACGAATAAGATCCAGGTAAACATGACGTAAATGATAGCGAGGAACAGAATTTGTGGGATGATCAGCTCGGGAATTGTGCCTTTCAGATTGTGTTTGGAACGCACCATGTCGAGCATCACATAGTGTCCCCGATTCTTATTCACGAAGCATACGAGCGCCGCTAGGAGCGAGACCGAGTAGAGTATCCCCGAATCCAGCACGATGCGCAGGACGGGCCACAACACACTCGCCTGGGATGACGATTTTGTCACACGTCTTCCAACCTTCCATATCCGGAACGCGAGAAGCGCTACAGGATCAAAAAGACGGACGAGAATCGGGGGCCGCGTGACGGGCCAGTGAGAATGCTTACACCAGAAGACAGTAAAAAGTCTCACATGTGCTGATGATGTTGGTAAAGAGCGTTGCGCCCAGGAACGCAGTAATCCATGGCGCCGTGCTTGGCGCAAAGATGTTCTCCCTGTCGATGGTCGAATGGGAGTCAGCAAATACACACCCGACGCCAGTAACTTGCGATAAATCGTCGCCTCGTGAGCATCGCTCGAGCGCATGGGTATGGGGTATGTACATACCTGCGACAGAAGACCATAATAGAATGGGAAAGATGGTAATCCACCATGATTTCCAGACGACGTAGCAACGATAAATCTGGCCGATGTTGAAGATGAGGTGATCAATAGTGACCGAACGTGACTGGCTCACCACCACCCCATCGCCGAGCAGCGTCTGTAATAAGTACAGCATATTCTTGTATACGAAACCCCATTGGGCGACGTCGGCGAAGAAGCCTATGGGTCCACCGGGAAAAGTACTTCGGTACTTTACCAGACCCTCCCAAGTTCGGATGATGTCGATCACTATGTGCTGCCCACACGTAGATCAGCGTCCCGAAACGCAATTCGTGATGATCCACACGTACCGCGGTGCTAAACAGGAGCAACGAACACGCGATCGTGATCAACCGTCTATCGACGCCACCACAATGATTATGTCTATATATTAGGGACCATAACGTCCCAATGAACATCAACACGGAAAGCCCTACGCACACATCATCATACGCGCAATAACGGTGTTTTGCTTTGACTCACCGTAGAGAATCCCCTCCAGTACAGTGGACACAATCGCCGCCGTGTCCAGAGGGATACCATTTGGCTGGACCATCGGAAGGGAATGGCTCCTGCGGGGATCTGGGGTAACAGAAAGGAGGGAGAAGGAAATTTGAGAGAAAAGAAATCCTTTCTTGCAAGTGGATTTTATAATTCACATCAAGTGCAGTGTCCAAACAGATAGCGGTCTGCTTTGACAAAGCGGCAAGGGCCGGGATAATCACCAGTGCAGAGTCCATGTCTAAAAGCAGGATGGCCAGAACCTTGATCGTACACCGCGGACGACAGGGAGATCAGAGCGTGAAGTGTAAAGGCACCGAAGAAAAGGGTTCGACTCGAGTAAGGATGATTAAGCCTTCCCATGGTTTTGGGTGCGAGTATTCAACGAAAAGCTGCAGATTGGGATGCAAGGTATCCCACCACTAGCCAGCGTTACCTATGCGAAGTCGGCTGTTCGGGGAATCAAAAGTCTCCGGTGATGGAAGAGCTTGTGGAAGATCATTAAGCACTTATCGAGTGTGAGACCACGGCTACTTCCGAAGTGTATCTTAGGGAAGGTGACATTCAAGGTTTGCAAGGCATCTCTCGTTAACGACACCAGAATATATACATTTAGAGATGTAACCACATATGTTAAGGCGCAAATTCTGACATGAGAATCGTAAGACCACTGTGAGAACACGTAGAAGCGCGACATACCCTCCTCGTCAAGTAAAGTCTCTTCGTCCAGACATGCTTGTATATAGTCCGATATAACAAGGCGACGCCGTTTAGGCCTGCGAAATCGTCAGTTTGGGTAACCTATGGAAGATGTCATCTTACTCTGAGGTGAGGTGCATAAGAGTTATCCTGCGAGACACGTCCCGTTTGTCGAGAACCAGATGAGTTAGCTTGGGATTGTGCACATCGACAATCTTCCCTCCGTTTTCTTCAATACTCCGGGAAACTTGGAGAAGGCTTGTGTCTGTATGAGCCCCTAATCACTTCTCGCGCAAAATCAAATGATACGCACCGATCGGAAATCTCTTTCTCGTACTTTGTATTCACAGTCATATCATTCTTACGTGCATTCTCTGGAGAATCAATGTAGAAGTACCTATTATGGTGCAGCTGGTGAGCCAGACATACGAAGACAGATGCCATCTGATACGTACAAATGCTTAAATATCAACTTGGTGTCATATTCGTACTCCGAACCCTCGCCCATGACGACATCCTCAGGCTGCTCATCATCAATGGCGAAATCAGAGAACAGGCACTTATTAACGCTCACCTGTACTTGCACTTTCTCTTCGGATAGAGACTATCCGTTCAAGTAATATGAACCACCCGCTGAAATGGTGGGCATGCAAGGCTTACCAAAGTTTGGAAGGTCTCGAGGGTCTCGCTGCCGCTTGCATGTACTTCTGTCCATTCGTCGACGTCTTTGCCAACGTCATCGTTCAAGGAGTCGACGTCACTCTCCGGTTCGGTCTCGCTATCGTCGGTAGGTATGTGCCCGGCATCCACTCTTAACCAGTCCACGAGAGCTGGATCGACATCCTCCGCAGGCTGCACTTTGGCTTCGATGCCCTTTGCAGTCGTTGGGATTCTAAGGCTACCATCCTGCTCTAGAGACGGTTGCTGTTCCTCAACCTTCATTTCTTCATCTTCCTCGCTATCAGGTTCGGTGTGATCAGCAGAAACTCGCCGATCATCCGATGCGTGGAAGAAGTATCTACAGAGTTTGTGAGCCTCCATCATTGGACACTGTCCCATTGGTGATGTACCTCTGCTTGAGAGGAACTAATTCATCTCTGGCGACGCAGTCTAGGATCCATTGAGGCCGAACGATATCGACTGTGCCCTTATTGACCAACAACTTGATGTCATACGCTATTGTGACCGTTAGCGTGACATCGTCTGGAGAATGGGAACATACGCATCGTATTTCCGCCGTAAACAACGGTTACAGGTTGTTGGGACGTCACAACTTGGACACAACTTCCCCCATTGGCATAGATCCTGCCACGAATGAGCAATGTATCAGCACTGGGCATGTGACTCGTACGATTTCATCAATTCCTTCCGGTCCTGTTCGCCAGTCTTCGATTTTGGGTCCGCGGATACCACTTTTGAGCGTCTCAGACTCAAATCATAGATCGCACGCCTGTTATTCACTCACTGAACTTCATGCCTTCAAACAACTCCGACTCGACTTTGATGGAATCAACACTCGGACCTTGATATTGCGGCAAGACCATTGGCTGCGGGGGTTTGTCAGTGAATAAACGCAAAAAATTGCATGGATCACCTTTTTTGCTATCTTCTTTCTTTTTTTCTTTCGATCGTCGAAACTGTGACCAGTGTGATAGGCGCCGGACAACGAGACGGAACAAATGCGTACCTTGCATCTTTCCCCATCTTCCTCTTGCGCTCTATGCACATAGTCTCCAGAATAGCTGAGGTGATGGCATCAGTGACAATTGTACACAAAAAGAGAGAGAACAGACCCGACGCAGTCATGCAGTCCTCGATTGCAAGGTCGTCTCGAATTGACAGAGCTCGCGGGAAACGCATCGTGAAACCGAGGTGGTACTGGTCTGTAGAAAGGTCAATCCCGAGGCAAGAATGTCGGGTCAATAAATCACCAGTGCTCGTTATCTCAGCCGCCTTTACTCTCAGTATGAAGGAACTACCAGCACGTTAGTCAGCGAAACAGAAACGACAGAATCTCACTCTGCAGGCTCGATATATACATCACCCTTATCTTCGTGCGTGCGTTTTGCAGTTTGTAAGAACTCCGGGGGATTTTTGGGATCCCATTCTTTCCAAGGCTTTTGGCGAATCCATACGTAGTCCGCGAAACTCAGGCCCGAGCCAATGCGCACAAAGGTGCTGTACCTAGAAAGGATGTCAGTATATAAAATAAATGGTGACAGACAACCAGAATTCCAACCTTGGTTCGTCGTCTTCTGCGTGTCGATCGTCGAGCACAGCACATATTAGAGTAGATACACCACCTGATCGCTTTCTGGTCCCATAATTCCCCGCTGTATATTTCTTAGCAGGTTTCAGGTATATGGTGCACATACGGCCTACCAACAACTAGTACGTCCACTGTTTCTCCCAAGTCGTCCTATGAACAGAGATGAGAAAGGTACAAAAAGTGGGGGGAGACCGACCATGTACTCCGGTTTCACCTTGACCCAGTCCTTGTTGCGCCCATTGAGAATATATTCTGAATCCGGGTGCTTCAGAATGAGGCCTTCCCCCCTTGTAGCCATGACCTCGTCCATTCTCTGCCTCACGTCTTTGGCAGTTTTACCTTCAAACTCGGTAACGAACTCTATCCGCCCAGGAATTTCTTGTATGCAAGCGCGCAGATTTCGTTTTCGGAACTTGAGAGACTTCTTGTGCAGAGACATGCCATTGAGGTATAGTAAATCGAATACTTTGACTGAAAAGAGGGGGTATATGGGATCAACCGAGCCCAAGAATCAAACCACCTACAACATGGTCTTGGATGGTGCTCCACTTTGGACTTGTCTAGGTATGACGCGTAAGAGATTTTCCAGAGAAAAGTATGTCGAGCCCACCAAGCGCAGCAGTCTTCAAAGTACCGAATGGTAGATTTCGCTCTGACACAGGATCCCATACCAACATTTCTCCATCCAGTATGATTCTGTGATTCCAATGAGTACTCGACAATTTGCGCTTGTACGCACGTACTCTTCAATCCGATCATCAAACGCTGCGTTGATATGCGGCGTCAGACTACCATCCCCGACGTGCTTTCCATATAGGTTGGTGTAATCTTTCCCCTTTCTACAAAGAGCGTAAGAAATTGACTGGATTGACTGGCTACCCTCTCACCTGGAGCAATAGAAATATTCGTTACCGCGCCTATGTAGTTGCATGCGCTCCCCATCGAGTTTTTCTTCCAAGACGAACGTACGACCCTGCATTTCCTTGATAGATTCCTCAATTTTGTGTTTTGGTCGCTTGCAGAGCATAGGAGCGAATGCTCTGAATAGCTGAATGGCTTTGTCCTACTACTGCATGAGCTCTGCCTCCAAAAGGGTGGACATTAATGTACCTCCGCACTGAGCCTGCGTGTTGGATCCGACAGTTCCCAGGCCACTTTCTTCAGGTCTGAGCATGTATTGAATAGATCCTCGGCATCGGGGTGAAATACGGAGAGCACAGTTGTTTCCTTGACCGATATCACCATATCTGAGGGAATTTTGTCACTAGCGGAACGTCTTTTTTATGGGAAAAAGGTACCTTTAAGCACGATGCGTACGATCCACTTTTGTTCTTCAGCGGTTGTACGATCGTAGATACGTTGGAGCACTTTGGCCTGGATGTCGCTGCATGCGAATATCAATGCACGTTCTCGGCGCTAAACGCACGCGTACTGTTTTCCCATATTTTTGGATAGCTCATCTAGTATACCGTTCAGATCTCCGATAGAGAGTGACCCGTCGATTACTGAGGAACGCTTCCTCACGACTTCGTAGAGCACATTGGAGAAATCACCGGACCCTAACTGGAACTAACCTCAGAGAGAGTTGATCACAAGCCACAGAGATACAGACATGTCTCCCAGAGGGTCTCTTCCAGTTGAGGAGTCGAATTGCATCGGGGTCTTTCGTGCCGAGTGGAATTAGTTTGATATAGGTCTTGGCGAGGTTCTTCTCTTTCAGGCCATACACTGCACGCTCGCGATCTTTCTGCACACACATTGAGATTTCCCACTATGCGCGTGTGATCAAGAAACATGCCTGAGGAAGAATGAGGCGGAGGACGGGATAAAGGTCGTGACCGACTTTCTCCCTCCAATGCTGCACCAGAAGAGTCAAGGTTGACAAGAGGCGAACGGAATGAAGACATACATTGAACCATGCACCGAGGAGGCGCCTTCGACGTTCCGGCTTGCGTTCGGTTGATAGTTTCACAAAGAGACCTACGAGGGCAGAAAAAGGGGCGCTGCCTCTGTTCTGAGGTGGCGCTGGGTATACTGTTTGTTCAGACAATGGCTCTAGTGAACGCGGATGGGAAGACGGTGGTGGGGTTGGCTGCATCGTATTCATTTCCAGGGCTTTCGATGTGGTCAAAGTGGAGTTGTTGATGACCCGGACAGCGGGGTACGTGTTATTTATGTTTGTTTACATTTGCCCCTGTTACAAGCTCACCTCTGTCGATGTAGCGGGCGCAGTTAAATCTGATAGTAGGACAACCGATTTTTTTTATCGGACCGACGAGTCAACCCCACCTGTACAAATGGCACCAGAACAATCCTTTCTGCACCAGAAACGAGGAATTGGGGATGAGGAGCACAGACAGCGAGCGCTTGAGTTACCGAAATGGAGCGGTTCACATGCACATGACATCGAATCTGACCACTTGCTGGGAATTAGATCATAGTTTCTGCCACCATTTTATTATCCAAAGAACCTGGCACTGCTGATCCTTTCTCTCAACATCCTTGCAGCACTCAACCCCGTAGCAAGTCCTTCCACCCCCCTCGCAAGCAAGTTCCACTCCCATCCAGACCCCGTGGACCGGCCTCCTCCAGCATCCATCATAAGCGCAGCCTTGATGGAATCTAGCTCATTCAGCACCTCAAGGCCCACCGAACGTGCCCAGACGATCGGTTCGAGCGTCGACGAGTACAGCTTGTGAAGTTTGTCCACCGCAGACATGACCTTGTGGTTTTCAAAGTAACGCTCGCTTGCGTAGGGACGGAGAGCTGTGTAGGCACCTTTGGCAAGTTGAACATTCGTCATCGAAGGGAGCACCAACCATGACTGACCTATATCTCCACCGTCCTTCAGTGTCTGGGTGATACAACGAGCGAGACATTCGACATCCCCCAGACCTAGGTTGAGTCCCTGTCCTGCGAGAGGGTGGACAGTGTGTGCCGCATCCCCAACAAGGACGGTACGGCTACGCGCTCCCTCGCCCAAGTATGCTTCCGCGTGGTTATACCTAAGAGGAAAACTAGCAATAGTACCAGATTGGATTGAACTGACAAGAGGTGGAACGGCATCTGCATCGTTTGGAGGAATGCCACCTGAGGCAGCGGACGTCACAGAGGCGTACGCAGAATACTGCGAGATATTGTGGGACCTCTCTCTGAACGCGATTTCCTCACTTATCGCATGGTATGAAAGAGGCTTGCCAGCAGCATCCGCCTCTAAAATGCGATCATAGAGATACCGGATCGAGACATCGGGTAGTCGGAATGCAGCGTTGATCATACTAGCCAATACAGCTGGGTCTGATTTGCATAATGCTGCTGCATGACGGGGTCTAGTTGACCAGACCAGAGAAGAGACTGTCGGAGAGAGGGGTAGGAAGGCAATGGGGCCAGTTGGAAGAAACCTTTGATACGCCGTGAGATTAGGTTTCTCGAATGCACCTCGTGGTGCATGGTTGAGCGTAGCGACCACCGCTTGTGTGTCGTACGACCATCCATAGGAGGAAATGCCAGCGTACGAGCGGACAGGCGAGTTGAATCCGTCTGCACCTACCTTGAAGACAGCCTATAATGAGGAATGGATCACATGGGGTGGGTACTTACAACAAGTCTTGCACGAATCGTCGTGCCATCAGACAAGTGGACTAACGGCCATCCATTTCCCCTCTCGACGTCGGGCTGGATGGACTCGACCTTGACTTTTTGTAGTAGATGGATGCAGTCTAGCTCTTCGAGGTGGCGAAGGAAGGCGCGTTGCAAGTTCAGATTCTCAGTTAGTCTTGCCATCTCGCTGAACTCGACGGCGCTGGTTGAAGCAGAAGGAAGTTCTGCCGCATCAAAGATGATGCGTGCATCTGAGAGGCCATCCCAAACCTATGTCACAATCACGTCGGCTGGTTGCGAGCGCGTTTAGACGCGACCCACCTGCATCTCACGTATGGGGCTAGTGCGAGAATCATCCACATGTGCCCATGCACCAGTACCTGCACAAAGTTGATGCAAAGTGCTTCTTTCGCACTGGCGACGAATGCTCACCCTCTAGAAAGGTTCTTGAGGTGTTTGTGATCGAACTAACGCGGTTCGAAAATGTGTCGACTGGAAGTGACCAGTCACGAATTTTGGACAGATCACCGGCATCGATGAGCGCGACCTTGATGGACTGGCGCACGAGTGGATTTGATGCTGTCCGTTTCAATGAGTACATGAAGTGTGATACGAACACGGACTCACCCAATGCACTTGCCAGAGCCAGGCCGACGGGTCCACCTCCAACGATCACCACGTCTTTGTCCTGTATCGATTCGGTCGCGAACGCTCGACATAGTGCTTTTCGTTGACACGAAATCTGGCCGAGAACCCTCCTTGACAGTGAGCGTTGCATGCAAGGCTTTGGTTACGTAGTACATAGTGCTTCATTACGACCTTGATTTCAACACTGGCACTTGCTCATCATGGCGACGGTCGCTCCTCAGGTGTCCGCCGCACAGGCAGTCGGCGAGTACTTGCAATCGCCCGACGACCTCATCAAAGTCGCTGCTTTCCGCAAGAAGCTCGAGAAAGAAAAGGCCTCGATCGATGCCAGACTCAAAAGTGGTGTCAGGGAACAATTAGATGCTACGCGCGAGGGACTCAAGAAACTTCTCAGCACACGAAATTATGTCCAGGTCCTCAAGGAGGAGATGCACACCATCGACAGATTGTGCTCAGACCCTCAGAACACTGTGTCGACCTTTGATCAGATCACCCGCGTACGTCGAACTTTCAAACTCGTCATCATGAGCTTAACCTCGACGTTTGGTGCGTAGGTATCCATGGTTCACCGGAACTTTCAGCAGACGGAGGAAATGATCAACAATCTGTTGGAAATGAACTCCAAACTCGACATGCTCGAGGAGATGCTTGCAACAGATAGCAAAGAACTCATCGGTCCCGCTCCCAACTTACTTCAAATTCACTTTCAAATCAACCGTCTCGAGGCATTCCGAAACCAGACCATGCACCAAGCAAAACAAGCGTCTGCTCCATCGCGTCAGAAATTGGCTCGCGTGTTCGAGAGGTTTTCTCAGTTGATAATTGACTTCGAAGCCTACCTCATGGATATAGCGCGTAGCATTCTCCCGCTTGTTCGCGCTGGCTACCCAGACGTCGTCGTCAAGCTCATCAAGGTAGCAGAATTCGAGGGCAGAGGGGACGAAAATGTGCGTCTACAACCGCCTCTTTGGGGTGATCACACTCTGACATAGTCTTGTCAGGCAATTGCCATTCGCCTCGTCAAGAAAGCCACCAAGATGGATGCCGCTTCCAAATTCAGGTCCATGCAAGCCGACGCCCGTGTCATCAAACACTACCGCTCCAAGATCACCAGGACCATCGCTGAAGCCGTCCAATCTGCATTCGATCACAATTACGAGCGGTACAGTCGGGATCCAGCTGCGTTCTTGGACAACCTCGGGTGGATATATCAGGACCTCATTCGTATCGAGAGCGATGTCGTCCCCTGCTTCCCACCCAGTTACGATATGTACGCGTTTTACGTCAAGGAGTATCACAGGAACCTCAACGAAGCGCTCCAACATCTCATCGCATCGGAACCCGAGGCGAGCATTCTTCTCCACCTCCACGGGTGGATCAAGGAGTACAAGAAGAGCATGAAAGAACTCAACGTCCCCCCTGAACTCATCGATCCTCCACTCCTCAACGGCGAGGAACAAACCCTCACCGAAGATTACCTCAAACTCATCGTAAAGAAGCTTGACGAATGGTCTGCCAACCTCATGAAGACCGAAATCCAGGAATTCACGACGCGGGCGATGCAACCAGAGGTGGATAGCGATGGTCTATATGGTACCCAGGGTGCCGTCATCTTGTTCCAGATGGTGAACCAGCAGGTCGACGCTGCAATGGAGAGCGGACAGGGTACTATCCTTGCGCGTGTCGTCGAGGAGATCAGTCGGGCTATGCGGGGCATACAGGATCAATGGACCAAAGTGATAGAAGCGGAATTCAAGAAACACACGGAGAAGCCGGACGAGGTCATCCCTGGACTGGCAGAGTACTGCCTCGCTCTTGCCAATGATCAAATCAAGTCGGCCGATAACACGGAAGCATTACTCGGTAAACTCGAACCCCTTGTCTCTGAAAAGTACCGGGTTCCTATCAACGAAAGGCTCAATGACGCTATCGACGGCAACATAGACGTAGCCAAGAAATGCATGCAAACTTTTGTTGCCATCATCTTCAACGACCTCAAACCGGCTACGAAACAGCTCTTCCAAGTTGCTTGGTACGACGGCATCATGGAGCAGATCATCGTGACGATGAAAGATTACACGTCCGACCAGCAGTTCGTCAAACCTCTTTTGTTTGAACTGCTGGTGGAAGACCTCCTCGTCACCTTCCTCGTCACCTATCTCACCGCGCTCGCGAATTCGCCCAAATTACGCCTCCCCGCGGCGACGGAGCGTATCAAATCCGACATTAGCGCCATGTTTGCCTTCTTTGGTGAATTCAGACCTGACAAGGAACTAGAAAAGCACTTTGAGGTCGTGGAACACATACTTGCAATGCTGGAAGCGTCCAAGAGTATGGCGTTCCTGTCATTTTGGGCATTTGCCAAAGTCCACGGTCCGTGCATACCGTTTGTGGAAGGGTTGATGAAGGCGAGAGGGGACTTTGATCGTGCTGCTGTGAACGAGGTCATGGATGCGATCAAACGCAAGGTGAAGGACGAAGGGCTGGCAGATCGTAAGCTTCTATTCCGCACAGCGTCCACCGTCGTCGAGCGATGCTCGCACTCACACTTGCTGTTTGTTTTAGCACCAGAACCAACCCTCATGAAGAAAATCGTCGTTCAGAGCGGCCTATCGCGCTTCCTACGGACATGAACGAAACGAGGGATTTCTTGATTTCTAGGTCTACGGGGACAGTTTTCTTTGCGCGAATTATGTATCTGTGTAAACCTTACGCCGCACTGTACGCTCATCAGGATATTGTAACGTATACCTTTGCTCTCTCACGGTGGAGATACATTGGCCACTAGTCGGTCTTGGCCTTGTCGGATCCTAGATTCGACCTGTCAGGTAGTGCGGCGGCGACTTGATCTATCTTCCTGAACTGCCATGGAAATCTCGAAGGGTATAGGAATGGACGCAGGTCGAACCCTATTGAAGAACTTGTCAGCCAGCCCCTAGGACATCGCGAAGGCCCGTGAGTGTGCGTACTGTTGTCGTCCGGACTGTACGATTCCTAAAGATAAATAAAAACAAAGGTGTCAGAGGGACACAGACAACCCAACGAGCGAGAACTTGCTGCATGGTACGACGGCGTCAAGGTCGTCATCTTGTGTCTATTCCGCGCATGCTCGAAAAAGAACAATTTCACCTTTTCCGCAATCTGGAAACGAACACGCCGTCATGTCAGGGGGCGCGTCATGGGATGAATCTATCTTTCTGGATGGCATCCAGCGCCTACCTGGACGGGCGACAAGAGCGAACCCCATTCGTTAACCAACTTTGTAAACATGCTGTATGGGCCACATTTTTCCACCTTTCGCAGCCGTCCAAAGACGGAGAGCTCGTCATAGGTCATGGCCATGTCGGCCTGTCAACATGTCCATGAGGGTTAGATGTATTCACACATGGGCGCAAAGTCTTGCCTCGTCCGACTGCATGTACGTCTCGGAGATGGGTTCTAGTTCGGCGGTCGGAATTGCGTCCAAGAAGCTGGTAGGTCATGTCGATCAAGGACGCCCACAAAAGATATATTAGTGTCGTACCTCCTGAGTATGGGCAAGTCGAAGGCGCCCTCTGCGTAGGCAATGAACTTTTTTAGATCTGTCTTACTGATACCCCCAATAGGGTTGATGTCCGCTAACGGGAGCTATTAGAGGTTGCGTACTGGTGAGTGTGAATCCTCCTACCTGACGAGCAGTCGTATTTAGTCAGGTACCCTCGCAGACTATCAAATTCACAGTCAAATTTCGTGGAAGATGAAGGCAGGTACAACCTACCTCTCGTCTACGTTGGCGCTACCCAACACAAGCAGTCCGCCTTGTCTGCCCCTAACCCATGGGAGAAGCTGAGCAAACAAGTACGCAAGAACCATACGCAAGCGGGCCTAGGAGCAACTTTGTAAGCATACCACGATGATGCGGCACAGGCAGCCTTCACCTGGATGTTCTGCAGTGCCAAGTTCTCCGCTGCACTACCCCCATGGGCTCTGAACTGCGGTCGTGCACCTGTTACAAAAGCAAACAAGTCACGGACGGATGTGACTAGGGTGTCCATATTAAGATCGATATGATAACTGCCAGAAAGCGTCAGCGGCGTTATACCACAAATCAGGACAAGGATACCTTCCGATTGCTTCTGCGAGATCTTTCGCCCTCTTTCTAGTTTCAATGGTGGAGTTCTCGGTTCCCATGTAACATGTGTGGAACAGACGACCGCAGAACTCTCTGGGGTCGGAAGGGATGTAACTTGAGTCCTCGGGCTCTCCCGCGATGCGCCGGGCATCGGCGATGACTTGCTTGTCTATCAAATAATCATGATACAATCAGCTGCGGTCGCGAGGGAGTAGGTACACTTACTTGCACGGGTGGCGGCATCAGCAACTAGGCGGCACATGGAATATACAATGACCGCTGTGGCACAGCTGTCGACACCACCACTGAGAGGTACAAAGTACCCTTGAGTGCGGGACCGCCGGAGGTAGTCCCAAAGCCAGCATGCAGGTCCCAGTCTGTTCAGATGACGTTCAGTCGCTGCAGCAGCCACATCATGTCAATAGACTCACGCGATCTCCTCTTCGGGCTTGTGGAACTTGGCCCCACCTAGGGTCACCTCGAGAGCTGGGGTTCGTTCCCCGTCCGTTTCTCCGAATTTACCGCCAGAAAGTGCAAATGGAATGTCGATTCGAGGATACCCTTCAGATGAGGCCGCTTGATGACTTCTGCTACGTGACGTGCGATGTGCGCGTACATTCTCAATGTCGATCGTAGCCGTGACAACCTCGACATCGCTGAGAGAAAACTGGGAACCCTGTGCCACAACATTGCCGTTCATTGCGATCATTGCGCATCCATCGTAGTATAATCGGTCGCCATCGCATCCTTGCTGATTAGCGTACAGATACACTCCACCAAGCTAATGAACAGGTCGCTTCTAGCCTCGTGTCTGTTTAGGAACGGTGTCGTACTCACCTTCAAAGTTGCCTCTTTGATTAACTCAACTCGGGTGTAGAGCTTCCGGAGTTCATGATGACTGCCACTCGAGTTGGTGAAGATCTCGACCCCGTCGAGTCCCATCGATATGTGTGGACTTGGATTATCTAGTGAGTTTTGCCTGCGCGGCGATATTAGTTTGGAATGGTACTGACCTAGCGGGAGTGAACAGCTCTTCGCAAAGTTCTACACCAATGCAAGTATCAACGGTACTGATGACACAGTCACCAAATGGCACTTTGGTCTGGTACACATCAACATCAACTCTCTCAATGGAAATGAGTTTTCTCACCTGTTTCGTGACCGCCTGGATGATTCTAGGCAAGAAGTGGTCCTCCCATTTACGATGCTTCATCCATGGTGTGAAATATCTCATCTCGCGGTAGTTACCATCGTTTGCAAGCCACATCTTTGGACGGATCAGCAAGATCCGCTTGTTATAAACGATCGCCCTGCAGTTGTAGATCACGTTCTTGTGCACGACTGGCCTAATTTCTTCGTGTCAGTATTAATGCGACGTTCGGGGTCTGTTCACTGACATTCCAAGATCGCAGACGATTCCCACAGTGTCTTCACCGGCCAGGATCTTGGCGAGCACTTCCCAAGAATGTAACACGGTGTCGCCTGTTGATTGACACTCCATATCTCGTATATAGAGAGAGTATCAAGGAACAAACCCTCTAAGTAGTGATCGTAACATCCATAACCTCTATTCCACGTGAGTATATGACCGCTATAGAAGCAATTTGCACGTACGGGATCTCGAGCTCCGGGCCCAGTCTGAGGGTTGCCCCTCGTTGTTTGGCTAGGGCGATACTCTCAACGATTCGTTCATAGTTTCCCTATTAAGTAAAACGAATGAGGATGGCCCGACATGTCATGTATATCTTACTTGAAAATCTAAAGCCCATTGGTTGAGGGAGCTGCGGAGGATCAGAAATACGATCGGACCGCTCCAACCGTATACATTACCAGCTAAGGCGAACATCAGCGACGTGTCTGGTTAGAGTGAATGATGCGCACGTTGCTAATGTGATCAAATGACCCATGCTGGTGGTGTAACAGATGTGATGAACTGGTTCAACCTGAACTTGTCTGAACTTGAACCCACGGTAATGTGACTTATCTTATCTTATCTACACTGCACCAGAAGCGACTGCGCCACCGTGTGACATACCCCGCGATGCATCGTCTAGGCGGCGTCGGTCTAGCAGCGTTCGAACGACAACAAGAATCACAGCGCTCGTTCGCGACACTCTCATCAGAGCTATCAAGGGCACAAGTCGACCATCTCCAGTCCCAGCTTACCCAATTCCGCACTGCGCTCACCCATTTTGCGAAAACGCACCGCGAGTCGATACGACGCGACCCCAAATTTCGCCATGAATTTCAACGTATGTGCGCCTCGATTGGCGTCGACCCGCTCGCTGGGCCTAGAAAAGGTGGTTGGTGGGCGGAACTGCTCGGGATGGGAGACTGGCAGTACGAGCTCGGTGTCCAAATCGTGGACGTGTGCGTGAGCACGCGAGAACGTAATGGTGGTCTCATCGACATGGGAGAGTTGGTCAGGATGGTCAGTAAACTACGTGGGGTCGAGAGTGGGGTAATAACAGAAGAGGATGTCATCCAAAGCATCAAGACGCTTCAACCGCTCGGCGCTGGCTACGAAGTGATCGACGTCGGGGAAGGAAGGAAGATGGTACGGAGTGTGGTGAAAGAGCTGGACGAGGACCAGGGGGTTGTCCTTGCAGAGGCTCAGGTAGAGGGAGGGAGGATTGTCGAAGACATATTGGTGTCCCGGCGCGGGTGGACACACGAACGAGCGAAAGCGGCGCTAGAAAACATGTTGCTTCGTGATGGACTTTGTTGGCTCGACACTCAGGATGAGCGCCATGGCAAGTCGTACTGGCTCCCTTCTGCAATGCGTTGGGACGAATGACATCTGTCTTTCATTGTCGTCCAAGGTAGTGCACCATCCTCTAGCTCTTTTGTGAAACTAGGCTGATAACCCTGCATCCCATCAGTTTCGCCGTCTTGCATCTTCGTGATACAAACACATTGGTCGGCAGAATGATTTTAGATAGGTTACTCGGCAGGATTGCCAAAACCTAACTTGAAACACTTTGACGTGTTTGGTCAATTCGTAAGTAATGTCTGGCAGAAATTGCGCAAAGATCCGTGCTCTCCATCTGCGGACAAGCCGACATAACAGCACTCGGGTGTCTCGGGCTCTGGAATATAAGAACGTACCCTTCCCAGAAGGAGATTCAAGACAACGAGAAAAGCCGTTCCTTCATGACCTGTCCGAAAGGAAACCAGGTTTCGCCCACGTTCATCCTTCCCTAGCGAGAATGATGGTATGTGCCAGAGCTAAGAGCTATTTATGCCATCGCAGGTGACAGAGAAAACAGTACAAACTCGAACGAGTTCACGAGCGTAAATTTGCAATCATGCGCAAAAATCAGAAGTGATGCCGGGTGGGGATGACGCGGAACAGTCCATGTCAGACACGTCACTTGATGTGTATATGCGAGGAAGTGTTCTTCCAAGGTCATCTGTTGTACGTGTTCACATGTCATGATATAGCTCTTCAAAGAAGCGGGAAAGCTGATATCAAGTGGGCGTAGTCTCCAGGGACATACTGTATCTGGATGATAGGCAGACACGAGGCAAAAGAACTTGTATATGCCCTTTCAGTCAGAAGCAAACGACGGACTGGTGACCAACCTTTCATAGTCGTTCAATAGATGTTTGATAATTGCTTGTGCCGCAGGTTTTGACTGAGACCTTCAGATGTGAGCAAGAACGCTTTTTTCAAGAGTCTTAGTGGGGTGGTTTAAACATAGAAGGGTAAGACATCATGCATCACGCATCATGCCTTGAAGAACAGATAACCAGCTACTATTGGTGAGTTTGAGCCTACCTCTTAAAGCTTTATTCGAAATTATGTCATGAACGGAATAGGGAGTAACAGAAGTGCACCCAAATTGCATCCGAGTCTAAGCCCCAAGTAGCAGGCATTTCTAGTGGGAATCGGCGAGTTGGCGACCGAGCGGTTCTTCAGGCTGGACCCACTCTGACAAGGACACGATCTACTTGTTCAAGACATATAGCACATTTCTAGCGTACCCATGGACCAGATCCCCATCGGACCGTTCTGCGAGGAACATCACACGAAAGCATCGCAAGTGAAAGCGTTCATGATTTTTGCTCCAGATCAAACGTAAGCTTTCTTGCAGTCTAGACTACTCCGCTCCTCCGGTGCGATTTAGATTCGGATAGTTGACGTTACAGGTAACCTTTGTCGCAAGAATCCTAACTTGTATGGCCGGAAGTTGTAGCCTGCTTGGGTATAAAACGTCGAATGTTCAGCGCAACACACCAGGGACTCCAGTCGAAAAAATCCCTTTGCTATCTGCTTCGCATCCAGCTCCTCCATCTTCATTCATCATGCGTTTTGGCACGTCTTTCGTTGCTTTCATCTTCCTCAGCATTGCCACGGCGGCAGTCATTCCGGTCACTGCTGTCAGCGGCGACACTGCAGGCGATGAGATGGGTGCTTACGATGGACACCTGTCCATTCGTGAAGATACCGCTACTCACCACCACCACCACCACCACCACCATCATCACCCCCCGCGCGGGGCTGCGGAAGGGGAGCAGGAGGCTGACATCGTCGCTCGTGCGGTCCCTGAGACCGACAAGCACAAGCACAAGCACAAGCACCACCACCACTATCCCGCGCGTGGCGCTGCGGAAGAGGAGCAGGCCGACATCGTCGCTCGTGCGGTCCCTGAGACTGACAAGCACAAGCACAAACACCACCACCACCATCCCGCACGCAGCGCTGCGGAAGAGGAGCAGGAGGCTGACCCCGTCGCTCGTGCGGTCCTTGAGACCGACAAGCACAAACACAAGCACCACTATAAACACCACCACTCCGCGCGCGGCGCTACAGAAGAGGAGCAGGAGACCGACAAGCATAAACACTACAAACACCATCACCATTACCCACGCGGTGCGGCGGCGGAGGACCAGGATGTTGACACCGCCGCTCTTTCAACGTAGCAGCCTGGTGCCGTCCCCACAAGACTACGCGTTTGTGACCATTCAAGTTTCCTTGCAGAGCCGTGTAGACCATGATTTATTCTCCACTTTAGTCCTCTCGTTGCGCTTCTCTGGGTTCATACCACTTCATGAGTTTCGTTTCTATATCTACACTGCCATGTTGAGTTGTTGAGGAATGAGTGTAATGTTCTGTGTAACAGTTTTTTGATCTATATCATGTACTCTTACCGACAATGAACCCGCGTGTTTTGTTGATGCTAACTTTCAATGTAAGATTGCACCAATCCCTAGCGTTGACAAACGGATTGCGATCAGTGAAATATGTGGTAATAACATTCGGCACATGATCGTGAACAATTGCTAGCAGGTGTACATACAGATTTGACGTCACAGGCTCACAGCGAACGGCGCCTAGTACTACTGCTGGCTTGCTGCCGCATCGGCATCGCGACACCAACAAATCTCTGCCAGTGAGTATGTGTACATATAGATCCCTTGCATCAGTTGATCCCGAATTGGACGACAAGCAACGCCAAGAAAGGTACGTACTACATAGGTCTCTCAGAGATAGATCCGTCTCCGAAGCTTGTCAATGATGTCGGTGATGTCTTCTTCGACATGCGGCTACGAGCTGAGTCTGTGTTAACAGAATCAATAGGTACTGAAACCCGAAGGCAAACACCCAAGTCCGAATCCGTCGTTAATCACAGAATCGATTGTGTCTCATCAAAAGATCGCGCATTCAAAGTATAAGTATATATATGACACTCACCCGTTACAAGCCCACACCTCAGCGCATATCTTAAAACGTGACTCTCACATAGACTCAGTAAGCGGGCAGTCGGAAAATAGTCATGTCGATTTGAATTACAAGATCTAATACAGGAACATCATGCTCGCTTCTCAGCAACCTAACATCCCAGCGCACATCTGAAGACTAAATTCAAAGAATACCGAGGTAGGATGAACTGAATACTGTGTACGGATCGGATCGGTTGTGATCCTGACAATCTTGAAAGAGAACGCTCACTTACCTGTGGTTTCGAGCCTTATGTGTTGGCAGCATCACTTGGTTATGCTGAAGGGGCGATGTTGTCAAGCTCCTCTGCCACGCGGGCCACCTGGGTGGCGGGAGTTTGCAAGGGTGGTGCCAGGGAGGGTGGTGGTGTAGCGGTTGTTGGTCTCAGGTTCTGAGCGACTGGTGGGGCGAACCTCCTGGTCCTTCTCCGAAGTACCGCGTGAAGGGGAACGGTGATGGTGACCTTTGTAATCACCCTCTCCACACTCTGCAGTGGTGTTTCCACGAACGGATGGATCCCCCTCATTAGCACCCATCTCACCCTCTACCGCGTCGTCCCCGACGACAATGATTGGTATGACCGCCGCTGTGCCAATGCTGAGGAAGCTTAAAGACTTGGAAACATGCATAATGAATGAAGAGCAACTGAATGCGAATTAAAGAGTAGATGAGCTTTTCTTTGAAGTCGCTGGTGTGCTTCTCACAATCTCATTCGATGCTTTATACGTCCCAACTTGAAGGATTCGACATGCTTGCGAGAAGAATACCTGTCATCAACCATCCGACAAATCTTAAGGAAACGAAGTACTCTGGACAAGAGAACTTACACTTGATGTTGCGCGAAATAGTTGAAACACCTCGACATCTGCGTCAGTTGAGGTCAAGTCGTGCAGTAACGTGGCTGTACTAGTGTCGTCACGTTGTTGAACTCTGATAGATTTTGTGCTTCAAGATATACTTTATCATTCTCATTGACACTGGCACTGCAACAGCATCGTTGCCCGTCCACTTTATCCCGTACTTGGTCGTTGCATTTGTACCCGTATGTGATAGCACACAGGCTTGCCGCTTACTCGTTCCTCTACGCGCCGATCCTTACCCGATTTGGAAGCTCTCACTTCTCGGGTGTGACTTGGAAGTTGGCGCTGCTCATAATTCATGTTTGTGCTGTCCCATGCAACCATATCTTGTCCGCTTGAAATTGTCTATATGGTTGCATGGGGATAGTAGGCTCAAATTCTTCGTAGTCCACCTCTTCCAATAGATTTCAAGTCCAGACCGGTCCTAGTAATATGGTTTACAAGACATCAGTCCCCGTCCGTCAGTAGCTCCATTTTCCTGCCCACCTATTACTCACCCTTCCTCATAGGCGTGCTTTGGGCAATATACTCGGCTAATTTGGACTGGAGCGATGGAAAGAAATGCAGGAGTTGCCCACCCGGGGCACATACCCTATAACGACAGCCATCAGCACTTTACACACATAATCACCTTTGTCTTGCTTTATCCATGTGTCTTCTCATCATTGTTATTGTGGTGGTGAGCTGCGAGTTGTCAACGGGCAAAATCACTAGTGAGGTGATGCACTTCGACTGGCAAAGCTTGTCAAACAGATTACGTCAGCGTGTCGAACTTAGTGCGTCAACGTCGTTGTGGAGCATCCGAGCTACATATACCGAGATCGTGCATCAAGTGCAACGTGCAGAGCATTCAGAGTGGTATATCCCATCAAAACTTGATCTATGAGCTCTCTGCACGGCTGCTACACCCATACAAGGTTGTTCCTCTTCAAGGTTCTCGAACAACGTCTGTTCTATGCCGAATGTCATCGAGCTGACTGGCCAATCAATTGTTTTTTTGTTCCAATGATGTAGAGCCTCGCAGATGATGCAACACCTTGCGAAGATCCGATTCCCAGGAACTGATGGTCGCTAACAGCGCCGTGATCGACCTCCCAGTGAACATAACCCGCCCTGTTTTGAAACGCTGCCACTCTAACGGCCCACCAAAGAGCCGAGAAACATGCGGTTGTATGCGACAGTGTTGTTGCAGTACTATCAGGTCTCTTTCAGGTTTCGAGCCCTCAGGCTCCAACATCAAACGGCGTTGGGATAACGTAACGAGATCTTTCTTTCGTCGCATTCATACCGCTCGTCCTGATCAGGGGACGTTTCACCAGGTTAATATAAACCACACGGTGTCTATGAACGGCGTTGTGGTAAGAAGTTATCTCTTCTACTCCCAACACACGGATACGGTGGTTCTTGATTTCCTTGTTACGTTTGATTGGTGCCCTACATCGTGAGTTGCATTTCCTCCTGTCTCGGAAGCCCCGGCTACGTCGGCAAATGGGAGAGACAAGGGAACTCGCAAGGATAATTTTAGATGCTTATTTCTGGGTTCTCGGTTCAAGCCGTCGCTCAACGTGGAGAGATGCAACACCAGGAGCTCACAATCGGTGCACTCGGGCTAGCGAAAAGTAAAATCTTGAGCTACTTTTGCTTGTCATGAAGGTAGGTATTGATTCAATGACGACCAATTTATGTGCATCGTTGCCCCCAGACTCTTACTCGTATGTAGTTCTATTGATAGACAAGCCGATGCACGCACTATTTCTTGTCGCGCCTCTTGGTCCCTGAAACACCGCGCTCTGAAAAGGGTAAAACACATATTGCCTTGTAAGCCTGGCCTAGTCCCAGCGTACAAAGGTTTGCACATTTCAAAGTCCGACAACGTATCTCCTTTCCCCGAGGATCAAGCTGTATTACAAAGTTGTCTCCAAAACAGCCAGTTGGTTTGGGAGAACCGGACGGAGTACAAGATGCACGCGAATGAGGCGGAGGAAATATGGGAC
The DNA here is from genome assembly GCA_003316335.1 of Hemileccinum impolitum. Taxonomy (NCBI): domain Eukaryota; kingdom Fungi; phylum Basidiomycota; class Agaricomycetes; order Boletales; family Boletaceae; genus Hemileccinum; species Hemileccinum impolitum. The sequence goes on from QFEQ01000425.1 coordinate 107,681, forward strand.
TGCGGACTAGGTATTTTATAACGTGTCATAAAGAATCTACGAACGTAATAACGCGTAGGAATATAAGGTTTTGTGCCTGCAAGGATAATGTCCTGCTTGACGCGCGAGGGAGTGTTGGGCACGATTAGCGTTGAGCTTGAAGGTTTGCTGCGGGCCGCAGCTGGGATGGATATCGTAACCTATCGTCGCTTAGCAGAAGCGTCTGGCAGCCTGATCAAGAGCGGCCTCATATGCCTCATCCTCATCCGTGAAAATACCTGACAGTCTCGTTAGCATCGAAACAGATTAAAGATCTACTTCGGATTTCTATAGGATTGTTATCTTTTGGCGCACGGACCGTGCGGCGGAAAGGTGGGCTCTTAGGCTACATCTCGGTCCATCCGGGAAAGTTCATAATCGTACTGCATGTGCTGAAGGGATTTCGGGTTTATGTAAGCTATTCAGGCCAGCTGCACACCAAACGCTCCGAGTCACGCTGCAACTGAGACGGTTTCTGGCTGAGGCACCGATCCTAGAGGCCCGTCTGCTTGACTTCCTGAGCAAAAACGTGACCTAGTCGAACTTCGTATGCCTCGCATAGGCCAACCAAAATACCAAAAAGCTGAACAGAACGATTTCTGCATGATCCCATTGACGACTCGGAGAGTGCAGAAGAAGTTTGAGCACGAATCAGGGATCTCGTTTAGCATGTACCTAGAACGACTCTCGCAAGTGGGAGGTACAGGGATGTGAAAATTTGTCTTACAAACGTTCAGTGCTCATGCTTCTCCGAGTCCAGATGGCGCAATTTTGTATCCTCTAGTGTGCGGCAAGTATACCTATTGGTCTCAGGCTGGCTCTACAGGAACTCGTCACCAGTCGGGTCCGCGTCGCGATCGTAAGGAATTGCCCCATGCAAATCTCCGAGCGGGATCACAAGTTCTACTGAAGCACGTGGTAAGTAAACGACTACGTTGATCGGGTTCAAACATCAGCTTCTGACCAACCTTCCATGATGTGGCCGCCATTGTGGCGTGTCGGTGGATCGCTGAATGTATTGGATACATTGAGCCCCGGACATTATTTTTTGGACTATGTGCAGCAATAGGAAAGTGGGTCACGAACCGCCGCGGGCGCCGTTCAAGTTGCAGAGCGCCGAACAACTTGAACTTCAGCCACCGCTTCCTGATCAGGTAGAGATCTGCGGTCATGACTCTTCTGAGTAACCTTTCGCCACACCAATTTCCACCGCTCTGTGGCGACGGACGCATGGAGTGCTGCGGAGAGCTCGATATCCGTAAGCTGATCGTATCACCTAGTAATTCTTGAGCCACTTGTATCAGGTTCGAGGGACTTCTTTCGATTCGGACCCCGTTTCGATATCTCACGATGCGCAGTCACGGTGCAGTTCGTTTTTTTTGCTTGATCTACAATGTCTTTTCCATTGCCCATCGCTAACTCTCCCAAAACGTTTGTGGTCGTTGATAGGAACATAGCCGCCCCCTCTTCATAAGGCATGGGGCATCGAGTATCCAAAACCCATTCTCTTGTACCCAGTTGCCGTCTCAATACCCGGACTTCCTAAAAATAGGACATTATGTCACCTCGCCCCTTCGGAGAATCGAAGCTTGCTCCAAAATTATCCCGTCGGATCGATCAAACCGTCCGTCATGCAGGTAATATCGAATGGAGCAATGTAGACGAAAATACGGCTACAGATGTTTTTCAATTGTTTCGCAAATGCACCAAAGGTCAGTCAGACTACTGCTGCGGTTGGTCACTCGGATGATAGGTGTCGCAGGTATTTTTGTCATAAGCATTACGATTTTCCGCCCTGGTTAGGAGGTATAAAGGGTAGAGCGCTGCAAGCCTAAAGATCAGGGCATTCACTCGAAACCCCCTCTATTCTCTGACTCGCATCCAAGCACACCATCCCAGTTCATCATGCGTTTTGCTAAATCGCTTGTCTTGTTCACCTTCCTCGCCGTTACCAGCGCGGCAGTCATACCAGACCTCGCTGTCCGCGACGTTGCCGTAGACAATGGAAAAGGACCCCACAAGGGTTATAACCTTGCTGTCCGCGCCGCCGACACCGACGCTCACCACCACCACAACGCTCGTGATACCACCGACGAGGACAAGAAGGGCCACCACCATGCCCGTGACACAGAGGAGGGTAAAAAGGGTCACCACCACGCCCGTGACACGGATGAGGATAAGAAGGGCCATCACCACGCTCGCGACACCACCGACGAGGACAAGAAGGGCCACCACCATGCCCGTGACACGGAGGGGGATAAAAAGGGTCATCACCACGCTCGTGACACGGATGAGGATAAGAAGGGCCACCACCACGCTCGTGACACCATCGACGGGGACAAGAAGGGTCACCACCACGCCCGTGACACGGAGGGGGATAAAAAGGGTCATCACCACGCCCGTGACACCGCTGACGAGGACAAGAAGGGCCATCACCATGCTCGTGACACCGCTGACGAGGATAAAAAGGGTCACCACCATGCCCGCGACACGGAGGAGGATAAGAAGGGTCACCACCATGATGATACTACCAGTTCCTAATACTTCGGAAACAATATATCGGTAAGTGTCCTCTTGCGATGCCTCGTGGGTCACACAGCTAATCTTTGTATTCAGTTGACCATACTCCTCCAGGTATCCTTGCCACTTCGTCAGGCTCGCGTTTCGGATATACGCTGGGGTGCAGGCTTGTAGGGTGGACGAATGTGGTGCCTTGGACAATCCTTTGAATCAGATACTCTGTACTGCGTACTATGGCCGACAATTGACTCGCGTGTTTGCTTTCAGTCACAATGTAAGACCGTGTGGAGAAACATCGGTTTGAATTTGAGAGTGTTTAATGGAAGAGATGAAATTATCGGCGGAAAGGTGTTTTCGACTTGTCACTTCTGAAGTGACCATTCTACACGTGTAGGCGGGTGTGCCTGACCGGAGCAGATGGGTTCGTAGAACATGGTTTAGACTCACAGTCGTAGCCGAATTACAGACACCGAAACGCCACTGACATATGTCAGGACTTTGGGGCCGATTTCGTCAGACCCACTGGCAGAGTCGCTTTTTCTGCACGTATCATTCGAGCCTACTTACAGTAATCCTAGACAGATGATGAAAGAATCTTGCAACAAGCTCACCAGCACAACCCGTTTGCCGCGTTCAAGCGTGGACCAGGTTCCCTGCGAGAGTTATAATTAACTTTAACCGTCCAATGTATTTTTAGATCGCTTTATTTACCAAATCACAAACTATACGCTGCAATTTTCCCATCGACGTACTCGCTGACTCCTACTCAGAGCTGCGGTTTTCTTGTCGACTAGTAAGTTGAACCCGATCGCATCGACAGTAAGTAAAAAATGGCTTGCGTTCGTCCTAGTGCGCCACCACCACGTCACGCAGTTATTTTGGTTACAAGTCTTGTCATCCTATCTGTGGATTGAGCGGTGGTCCGATCCTACCGTCGGCGACCATCAAAACGGACAGGTTTGAACGCTGACAGTTCTTATGTACACATGAAACTGGGCGTATCCTGCGCAGTTATGATGGGATGAAAGCATCACCGCTAGGTCTTTCGAACAGGAAATTTCTCATACATAGTATGTCACATCCTCCCCAAAATTCAAAGATGGCATTCTTTTTGGTGCTCATCTCCGCTTCATGGGAGATAGTGCTCGGCTGATCAGACTGTCTGATATGATGCAAGCGATCGATAAGTGGCTGGGATTTAACATGGTTATCGATGAGTTGCCTCATTGCGGTTTGGTCACCCGGTGGACTAGGACGTCATGCATTTTTTAAAAAAAGAGGGTGCTTCCACTGCTGCTGCGTGAGCCATCACCCAAACTCTGGAAGTCTCACATTCCATGTCGCTTTTGGCGTGATAAACGATGGTGCATGACATACTCTGATAATTAATCAACCGTGATACGCCGCCATCAATGACGACACATGTGCACTGCAAAATGACCAATTTCCGATGTCAACACGACGTCTAGCGTTACGGTAGCGTACGCACGTTGCCTAACCCGAGGTCGTCAATGACTGAACGAGGCAGCTCTCGGTCTATCAGAACATCGATCCAGGGGGGAACGAGATACGGTGAGGTTATCTGCAAGAGACCCTCTCTTGTCCTGATCTCCACAAGCATCAGAAAATTTACAAATGTCTTTTTCAGTCTTAACGTGACTTTACTAAGCTTTTCGCGACTCGGGGACTCTCGGCTGGGTACGGCAGGCTCCGACGAGTTGCAAAAGCCGCGTTAAGACCAAAAAAGACATTTGTAAATTTCCTGATGAATCCCAAGAGTAGCTGTTCTCGCACGATAGACATGAATCGGATTTGCAGGACATTTTGACACGGTGTGGAGTTGCAATTGGTCCAAGTGGAAACATGTATGGATACGAGTTTCAACCGTTTTGCAACGAACCAAGGACGAGATAGCTCGTTGAGTCAGTCGTATAATGTGAGCCCGAAATCCATGTTCAACGTCTGGAAGCAGTTGTGGAAGGCAACTGCTGGAATACAGTAATGTCGTCCACTATTCAAGTTATAGCTGCTTGGCTTCCCTGTCCAATTTGCACCTTCCGAGTTTGAGCACAATTCCAAAGGGGCGACCTAATACCTGTTTCCCTTCACCATACATCACTGACATGGACTTAATATACCGAGTAAGGAGTATGCGACATCCTCCACAAGTGTCGTTTGGCGTCTCGAAGCCAAGTAAAGCTTCTCCCGGATGCTGCCCGACCCAGGACGAAGCGCGAGCAGATCGTGCGCAGGAACGCCGGTCGTCCGCTCCATCTCCGAGATGACCTCCGGCACATTCTTGTGATTGAACTTGCTCAGATTCAGATACGACGTCCAATCAATCTGTTGCGTAGAACTGGACGACTTTTGAGGCGACATACTCTTGAAAGGTCCACACCCGAGTGTCAAACACTCGCTTTCAGAGCCCCAGGCTCCGAGAGCTCTGCAACGTCTCGCAGATGGACGACGGTGAGCGACGAGCCACTGAACCATGTGAACATGGCGACCAAAGACTCCCGCAGCACAACATGGTTGCTCTTGTCGATACAAACCATGTCACTTCATGCCCAATTGAATCCAGCGTCGCGCATCAGCGAGAATTTCCGCAGTTTATCGTTTGGAGACTGCCTCTCGAAGTCATAGACCGAGTTGCGTCTAACCATCTAGAATGACAAGGAAACACACCAATAGAACTGGGAACTGGATAATACTGCAACGTGCCACACAGGTCGCTTGATCAAGAAATATCTTGGGGCTCACAGCGCTCGAACGCGAGGTTGAGTTCCCGGATTCCTGCTTCACGTTCGCCATTACCAATATGACCCATGTCCGATGGTTGAATCCTGACGGACTTGGAAGAGACTGTCGTGAGCACAAGGACGGGAGTGAATCGGTGTGATGCTACCTCTTTCGAAGCGCTCAGGATCTCATCCGTAAGTGTAACCTCAGCACCTCTGAGGTTGTCGTGTATCCATAATTCGAACACTGCATGGCTAATGTGCAGGAGAGGCGGCCGAGCATCCCGCTGTAGTTGAGAACGTAGTAATCAGGTCATACCCAAAAAGTTGGCTTGGAGGTTGACTGACGACGGCTCCGGTTGACCAACTACGGTATTTTGTTCGTCCTGCGAACGGGATCTTGAGGTGACCATTCCCTGACTCATGCTGCGAGAAGTCGATCTCCATGATCGAGGTACGACGGGGGAATCATATCACAAAGTCCTCTAACGGCCATTCTCTTGTTGTCTCCGCTGCTTGCTAGATAGCAATTGCCAGGTGACAAGACCATGGTCCAAAAATCCCCTGCGTGTTCAACGATGGACGCAATCTGTTTCTTTGCAACCACATCCCAAAACGAAATGTGGGCGTTAGAGTATGATACGAACATAAGTGTCCTCGCTGCCTGGCACCTTCAAAGGGTGCGTCCAGGAGTTTCCATTCTGAGAGGAGGGATCCTGAGCAAGAATCAAGAACCAGGATAGTACCATTGTTCGTAGGAATAGCATAAATGAGTTTGGTCGCCATGCCGCAACCGGCAGACAACGTTCAGACCGGAGCATCATTACACCCACGTCGACTTGGGTCTTGACGAGCAAATTCACCCGTTCGACGTGGATCGGACCTGGATTGGACTGCGCATAACGAAGAACCAGATTTCAAACTATTGGGTTGAGACTGGTGAGATGAATGAAATGCTCAGACGGTCCAGGACTCCAAATTGACAAGTTATGTATAGGACGGGACGACATGTACGTGCATGCTATAATCATTAAACTAAGCCTCTTCACCCTCATCTTCACCATCTTCGGCCATTATTATGTCTGCATCTGCAAAACATTCCTCGCCCGCATCTCCGACGTCAACCATACCTCCAGAGTCAACCGGCACTTGTTCCCAAAGTCCCTTATCATTGCGCGCTTTAAAGTACGCATAGCTGCAGCACAGAACTTCCCACAGAACACGAGACCAAACTCGTGAATGTCTCTTACATAGGATGAAACG